>JBBPBT010000240.1:106737-117304 GCA_037974875.1 Cicer bijugum
TATATATTATTATTATCTTCGTTATGAACTAAAACTATAAAACAAAGATAATAACAATATATAACAAAATAAAGTTGCCAAATAAATATGTAATTATTACTTGATTAGATAACTCTATTTTATTATATGTTTCTATTATATTCGTTATAAAGTACAACTACATGAAGAAGATAATAGTATCGTATAATAAAATAGAGTTGTCAAATAAAGTAATAATTATATATTTATATGACAACTCTTTTTTATTATAAGTTATTATTATCTTTGTTACGAAGTAAAACTATAAAACAATGATAATAATAACATATAATAAATTAAAGTTGTCAAATAAAGTAATAATTACATATATATTTGACAACTCTATTTTATTAAATGATATTACTATCTTCGTTATGCAGACAAACCTTAAAATGAAGATAATAATAATATATAATAAAATAGAATTATCAAATAAAATAATAATTACATATTTATTTGACAACTTTGTTTTATAATACGTTATTATTATCTTCGTTTTCTAGTTGTAGTTAATAACGAAAAATAATAATAACATATATCAAAATTGAGTTAGAAAATTATTATGTTATTATTACTTTATTTGACAACTCTATTTTATTATATGTAATTATTATCTTCGTTATGTAGTAAAACATATAACGAATATAATAATAACATTTAATAAAATAGATTTGTCAAATAATGTAATAATTACAAAGCATTCTTCTCCTAAATTTATAATTGTATTTCAGGTCATATTTTGAACATTAGCCATCATTCGATCTAAAAATACAAATTTCGTTCCATTTTGGTTGGGTGGTACAAAAATTGCATGAAAAGTCTAGATGATATCAGGGATTTTCGTTATTTGGAACATTAGCCATCATTCGATCTAAAAATACGAATTTCAATCCATATTTGAACAGTAGCCATCATTCGATCTAAAAATATGAAATTCGTTCCATTTTTGTTGGGTGGTACGAAAATCGCCTGAAAAGTCCTGATGTAATGGATGACTGAGAGACTCTTAAATCATTCTTCTCTAAAATTTATAACTATGTTTCAAGTTCCACGCCAGATTTCAAACACTAGTTATCGTATGGTCCGAAAATGCATATGGTTGTCCATTTTTGTCGAGGGGTACGAAAGTCGCCCGAAAAGTCCAAATGAAACCAAGGACCGTGAGACCATTATAGCATTCTTCTCTAGTATTTATAACTTAGTTTCGGGTTCCGCGCCAGATTTCAAACACTAGCCATCGTCTAGTTCGAAAGTACAAATGTTGGTCCATTATCGTCGATGGGTATGAAAGTCACTACAAAAGTCCATATGAAATCAAGGACTGGGAGACCATTATAGCATTCTTCTCCAAAATTTATAATTGTGTTTCGGCATCCGCACCAGATTTCAAACATTAGCCATTGTTTGGTTCGCAAATACAATTTTCAGTCTATTTTCGTAGGGTGGTACAAAAATCGCCCGAAAGGACCAGATGAAATTGAGGACCAGGAAACCCTTATAGCATTCTTCTCCAAAATTTATAATTGTATTTCGGGTTCCGCATCAGAATTCAAACACTAGTCATCGTCTTGTATGAAAATACGGATTTTGGTCGAATTTTTTTGGGTGATACAAAAATCGCCCGAAAAATCTAGATGAAATTGAGGACAAGGAGACCCTTATAGCATTTTTCTCCTAAATTTGTAACTGTGCTTCGGGTTTTGCGCTACATCTCAAACACTAGCCATCGTTTGGTATGAAAATACTGATTTTGGTCCTTTTTTGTTGAGCGGTACGAAAATTGCTTGAGAAGTCCAGATGAAATACTCTAGCCATCGTCTGGTTCGAAAATACAAATGTTGGTCCATTTTTGTCGAGGGGTATGAAAATCGCCCGAAAAGTCCAAATGAAATTGAGGACCGCGAGACCATTATAGCATCATTCTGCAAAATTTATAACTTTTTTTCGGGTTCCGCGCCAGATTTCAAACACTATCCATTGCTTGTTCGAAAATACGAATTTCGGTCCATTTTTGTCATGTGTACGAGAGTCCCTTATAGCATTCTTCTCCAAAATTTATAATTGTTTTTCAGGTTCCGTGTCAGATTCCAAACACAAACCATCGTTTTGTTCGAAAATATAGATTTTGGTCCATTTTAGTCGAGTGGTACGAAAATCGTCCAAAAAATCCAGATGAAATTGAGGACCTGGAGACCCTTATAGTATACTTCTGAACAATTTATAATTGTGTTTCGGGTTCTTCGCCAGATTTCAAACACTAGCCATCGTTTTATTTGAAGATATGAATTTCGATAAGTTTTAGTCGGGTGGTACGAAAATCGCCGAAAAAGTGCAGATGAAATCGAGGACCAGGAGACCCTTATAGCATTATTCTCCAAAATTTATATTTGTTTTTCGGGCTCCACCTCAGATTTTAAACACTAGCCATTGACTGTTCCAAAAATACGATTTTTGGTCTATTTTTATCAGCCCGAAAAGACCAGATGAAATCGAGGACCAGGATACTTATCTAGCATTCTTCTCCAAAATTTATAATTGTGTTTCGGGTTCCGCATCAGATTTCAAACACTAGCCATCGTCTTGTAAGAAAATATGGATTTGGGTCCATTTTTGTCGGGTGATACAAAAATCGCCCGAAAAGTCTAGATGAATCGAGGACCAGGAGACCCTTATAGCATTCTTCTTCAAAATTTGTAATTGTATTTCGGGTTCCGTGCAAGATTTCAAACCCTAACCATCGTTTTGTTCAAAAATACGAATTTCAGTCCATTTTAGTCGAGTGATACGAAAATAGACCGAAAAATCAAAGTGAAATCAAGGACTAGGAGACCCTTATATCATTCTTCTCCAAAATTTATAACTGTTGTTGGGGTTGTGCGTCAAAATTCAAACACTAGCCATCGTCTGGTACAAAAATACAGATTTTGGCATATTTTTGTCGATGGGTACGAAAATCGACCGAAAAGTCCAGACGAAATTGAGGACCGGAAGACCGTTATAGCATCCTTCTCCAAAATTTAAAATTGTCTTTCGATTTCTGTGTCACAATTCAAACACTAGCACTCGTCTTTTTCAAAAATACGGATTTCGGTCCATTTTAGTTGGGTAGTACAAAAATCGCACTAAAAGTCCAAATGAAATCGAGGACTGAGATACCCTTATAGCATTCTTCTTCTAAAGTTATAACTGTGTTTCGGGTTCCGCATCAGATTTCAAACACTAACAATCGTCTTGTTCAAAAATACAGATTTCGGTCCATTTTAGCCGGGTTGTACAAAAGTCGCCCGAAAAGTCCCAATGAAATCTAGGACCGGGAGACCCTTATAGCATTCTTCTCCAAAACTTATAACTGTGTTAGGAGTTTCGTGCTAGTTTTAAAACACTAGCCAAAGTCTGGTCTGAAAATACTGATTTTAGTCCATTTTTATCGAGTGGTACAAAAATCACCCAAAAAGTCCCGATGAAATCGAGGACCAGAAGACTCTTATAGCATTCTTTTCCTAAATTTATAAATGCATATCGGGTTTCACGTCAGGTTTCAAACACTAGCCATCGTCTTGTTGGAAATTAAGGATTTTGGTCCATTTTTGTCAAGGTGTACGAAAATCGCCTGAAAAGTCCTGATGAAATCGAGGACCGGGTGACCCTTATAACATTCTTCTCCTAAATATATAACAATGTTTCTCATTTCGGGTCAGATTTCAAAATCTAGCCATCGTCTTGTATGAAAATTCAGATTTTTGTCCATTTTTGTCGAGGGGTAAAAAAATTGCCCGAAAGGTCCAGATGAAATCAAGGACCGAGAGACCCTTATACAATTTTTCATCTAAATTTATAACTGTGTACCGAGTTCGACATTAGAATACAAACACAAGCCATCGTCAGATTTCAAATACTAGCCATAGTCTTTTTCAAAAATACGGATTTCGATCCATTTTAGTTGGATTGTATGAAAATTTCCCAAAAAGTGCAGATGAAATCAAGGACCGGGAGACCCTTGTAGCATTCTTCTCCAAAATTTATAACTGTGTTTCGAGTTCCGCGCTAGATTTCAAACACTAGCCAAAGTCTGGTCCGTAAATACAGATTTTAGTCCATTTTTGTCGAGTGGTACGAAAAGTCCAAATGAAATCGAGGACCGAGAGACCCTTATAGCATTCTTCTCCAAAATTTATAATTGTGTTTCATGTTTCGCGCCATATTTCAAACACTAGCCATCGTTTGGTGCGAAAATACGAATTTCGGTCCATTTTTGTCGGGTGGTACGAAAATCGCCTGAAAATCCTAGATGAAATCGAGGACCAGGAGACTCTTATAACATTCTTCTCTTGAATTTATAACTGAGTTTCGGGTTCCGCGTCAGATTTCCAACACTAGCAATTATCTTGTTCGAAAATACGGATTTCGGTCCATTTTTTGTCCGGTGGTACGAAAATCACCTGAAAAGTCCAGACGAAATCAAGGACCAGGAGACCCTGATAGCACTTTTCTCCAAAATATATTATTGGGTTTTATGTTCAGCGTCAGATTTCAAACACTTGCCATTGTCTTGTTCGAAAATATAGATTTCGGTCCTTTTTTGTTGAGGGGTAAGAAAAGGGCCTAAAAAGTCCAGATGAAATCGAGAATCGAGAGACCCTTATAGCATTCTTCTCCTAAATTTATGATTGTGTTCCGAGTTCCGTGTCGGATTTCACACACTAGCCATTGTTTTATTCAAAAATACGAATACAGGTTCCGCATCATATTTCAAAAACTAGCCTTCTTCTTGTCCCAAAATATATATTTCGGTCCATTTTTGTCGGGTGTAACGAAAATCGATCCAAAAGTCCAAATGAAATCGAGGACCAAGAAACCCTTATAGCATTCTTCTCCTTAATATATAACCATGTTTCAGGTTCCTCGTCAGATTTCAAACACCAGCCATCGTCTGGTCCTGAAACACATATTTTGGTCAATTTTTGTCGAGGGGTATGAAACTCGCCCGAAAAGTCCAAATGAAATCGAGGATCGAGAGAATTTTAGAGCATTCTTCTTCTAAATTTATGATTGTTTTTCAGGTTTCGTGTCAGATTTCAAACACTAGCCATCTACTTGTTCGAAAATATGGATTTCGGTTCAATTTAGTCGGGTGGTATGAAAATCGTCTGAAATGTCCAAATGAAATCGAGGATCAGGAGACTCTTATAGCATTCTTCTCCTAAATTAATAATTGTGTTTCATGTTCCGCGTTAGATTTCAAACACTATCCATCGTCTTGTTCAAAAATACGGATTTCCGTCCATTTTTGTCGTGTGGTACGAAAATACCAGAAAATTCTAGTGAAACCGATGACAGGGAGGCCCTTATAACATTCTTCTCCTAAATACTTTTTCTTCGATTTTCGTACCCAATGACAAAAATATGCAAAAATCAGTATTTTTGGACCAGATGATGGCTAGTGATGGAATTTTGATGTGAAACCCAAAACATAGTTATAAATATGCGAGAAGAATGATATAATAGTCTCCCAGTCCTCGATTTTATCTAGACTTTTTTGTCGATTTTCGTACCACCTAACTAAAATGGTTCGAAATTCGTATTTTCGAACAAATCGATGGTTAATGTTTGAAATCTGGCACAGAACCCGAAACACAATTATAAATTTTGGAGAAGAATACTATAAGGGTCTCTAGGTCCTCGATTTCATATGGATTTTTTGGACGATTTTTGTACCACCTGACTAAAATGGACCAACATGATATAAAGGACTCTCAGTCTTCGATTTCATTTAGACTTTTCAGGCGATTTTCGTATGGCTAGTTTTGAGATTTGGCGCAGAACCCGAAACATAGTTATAAATTTTGGAGAAGAAAGCTATAAGGGTCTCTCGGTACTCGATTTCATCTAGACTTTTTGGGCAATTTTCATACCACCCAACAAAAATGGACCAAAGTCCGTAGTTTCGGACCAAACGATGGTTAGTGTTTGAAATATAAGACGCAGAACCCAAAACACAATTATAAATTTAGGAGAAGAATGCTATAAGGGTCTCTTGGTCCTCGATTTCATCTAAACTTTTCAGGCAATTTTTGTATCACTCAACAAAAATTGATCGATGGCTAGTGTTTGAATACAGATGCGGAACCCGAAACACAATTATAAATTTTGGAGAAGAAGGTTTTTTGGTCCTCAATTTCATTTGGTCTTTTCGGGCGATTTTTGTACCACCCGACAAAAATAGATCGAAAATCGTATTTTTGGACCAGACGATGGCTAGTGATTGAAATCTGGCGCGGAACCCGAAGCATAGTTATAAATTTTGGAGAAGAATGCTATAATGCTCTCCCGGTCCTCGATTTCATTTGGACTTTTCGAGCGATTTTCGTACCACACGACTAAAATGGACTGAAATCCATTTTTTCGAACAAGACAATGGCTAGTGTTTCAAATCTAACGCGAAACCCAAAACACAGTTATAAATTTAGAACAAGAATTCTATAATGGTCTCCCAGTCTTCAATTGCATTTGGACTTTTCGGGCGATTTTTGTACCCCTCGACAAAAATTGACCAACATCTGTATTTTCGGACGAGACGATGACTAGTGTTGGAATCTGGCGTGGAACCTGAAACATAGTTATAAATTTTAGAGAAGAATGCTATAAGAGTCTCTCAGTCCTCGATTTCATTGGGACTTTTCAGGCGATTTTCGTACTACCAGACAAAAATGGACTGAAATCAGGTGGTATGAAAATCCCTGATTTCATCTAGACTTTATGGCAATTTTCGAATCACCTGAAAAAAATGGAATGAAATTCGTATTTTTAGACCAAATGATGGCTAATGTTCAAAATATGACCCGAAACACAATTATAAATTTAGGAGAAGAATGCTTTTTAATTATTACATTATTTGACAACTCTATTTTATTAAATATTATTATATTCGTTTTATAGTTTTACTATATAAAGAAGACAATAATAACAATAATAAAATAGAGTTGTCAAATAAAGTAACAATTACATATTAATTTTAAAACTCATTTTTGTTATATGTTATTATTATTTTCGTTATTTAGTACAACTACAAAACGAAGATAATAATAACGTATTATAAGACACAACTGTCAAGTAAATATGTAATTATTATTAATTTGTTTGATAATTTTATTTTATTATATGTTATTATTATCTTCATTTTAAAGTTTGACTGCATAACGAAGATAGTAATATCATTTAATAAAATAGAGTTGTCAAATAAATATGTAATTATTATTTTATTTGAAAACTCTAATTTATTATAAGTTATTATTATCTCCGTTTTATAGTTTTACTTCATAACAAAGATAATAATAACATATAATAAAATAGAGTTATCAAATAAAGTAATAATTACATATTTATTTGACAACTCTATTTTATTAAATGATATTAATATCTTTGTTATGCAATCAAACTTAAAAATGAAGATAATAATAAAATTTAATAAAATAGAATTATCAAATAAATTAATAATTACAAATTTATTTGACAACTCTATTTTATTATACGTTATTATTATTTTGAAATCCATATTTAAGAACCAGATAATGGCTAGTGTTTGAAATCTAATCTGAAACTTGAAACCCGAAATACAATTTTAAATTTAAGAGAAGATCACTATAAGGGTCTCACAGTCCTCGATATCATCTGGACCCTTCGGGCGAAAATCATACCACCCGACAAAAATGGACCAAAATTCATATTTTTGTACAACATGATGGCCAGGGTTTGAAATCTGATTGCTAGGGTTTGAAAATCGTACCAAACAACAAAAATGGATCGAAAACCGTATCTTCGAACTAAACGATGGCTATTGTTAGAAATCTAACAAGGACCCCGAAACACAGTCTTAAATGTAGGAGAAGAATTCTATAAGAATCTTCCGAAATCCTAGTTGGTAATAAACTTTGAACTTATGGAAAACTCACCAAACAAGTCTAACACTGATACATAAGTATCTAACATTTCTCCTGTTGGGTTGACCGTGACATTATTCACTCAAGTAACACAATATCTGACATCCTGTCAAATGCAAGGGTCATCTCCAAATAACAAACACAGAGCAAATATGCATGCATATATAGTTGTTATAGCAAAAATATAAATAAATTATATATTTAACTTAACAGTTAAAAATCACAACGCACCAAATATACAAATCAACCGAAATGCACAATCTATTTGTTAGACTATATGTCAATGGATGATTCCGGAATATCACGTCCCCCACAAGGGCTTCGTGAATCCTTCCAAGCAACACCATTAACTCAAAATCCCCGCAAGGATCTGTGGGCTCCAACCAATTATGGACACACCACACAACTATGAATGCATGAATGTAGACACTTTTGTTAGTAACAATGTAGATCACTCAACCAGAGCGTCCAAAATCATTCAATTTTGTCCTAAACCAAACTAGTTTAGACATAAAGTAATCACCTTTAATAACCACAACATGTCAAGCACAACCATTATAACAACGTATCATATACCATACATTTTCCACAATTTGAACATTTTAAACACATCCATTATTAATATTCATTTTAAAGATAACACACAAACAAAACCAATACATAACATCATAATACATTTATATCACATAATTCAAGTAGGAAAGCGGATGGAGTGATGCCCTTACCGTTGCCAAAGTTGTTTATAGAATTATGTTTCACAAACTCTTGTCTCACTCGTTTGACACCTGATGTTGTGCAAGCACAGTTTCTCCCTCTCTGAACTTCGTTTCTCCGATCCGACCGTTGAAAATGAAGACCTAAATGTTACGAATCTGTTGTCCCAAACTAAGCCCTATCAGTTTTTGTTTTATTCCTTTTTATCATTAGAAGCAGGATCTGGCGCTGAACCTAATAACCAGTAATAAATTTTGGAGAAGAATGCTATCAGGGTCTCCCGTTCCTCGATTTCATATGGAGTTTTCAGGTGATTTTCGTTCCACCAGACAAAAAATGGACCGAAATTCGTATTTGTGAACAAGATATTTGCTAGTGTTTGAAATCTGACACGGAACCCGAAACTCAATTATAAATTTAGGAGAAGAATGTTATAATGGTCTCTCGGTCCTCGATTTCATCTAGGCTTTTTGGGTGATTTTCGTACCACCCGACAAAAATAAACCGAAATTTGTATTTTTGGAACAGACGATGGCTAGTGTTTCTTATCTCAGGCTGAACCCAAAACACTATTATATATTTAGGAGAAGAATGATTTAAGGTTATCCAGGTCCTCGACTTCATCTGGACTTTTCGGGCGATTTTCCTACCACCCGACTAAAATGGACCGAAATCCGTATCTTCGAACAAGAAGAAGGCTTATGTTTGTATTCTAACGCAGAACCCGATAAACAATTATAAATTTAGATGAAGAATGTTATAAGGGTCTCTCAGTCCTCAATTTCATATGGACTTTTCGGGCAATTTTCGTACCGCTCAAAAAAAAATGGAACAAAATCTATATTTTCAAACCAGAGGATGGCTAGTGTTTGAAATCTGACCCGAAATGAGAAACATTGTTATATATTTAGGAGAAGAATGCTATAAGGGTCACCCGATCCTTAATTTCATTTGGACTTTTTGGGAGATTTACGTACACCCCGACAAAATTAGACCGAAATCCGTAATTTCCAACAAGACGATGGCTTGTGTTTGAAATTTGACACGGAACCCGAAACACATTTATAAATTTTGGAGAAGAATGCTATAAGGGTATTTCGGTCCTCGATTTCATCTTGATTTTTTAGGCGGTTATCGTACCTCCGATAAATATGGACCAAAATTCGTATTTTCGGACCAAACAATGGCTAGTGTTTGAAATCTGACGTAGAACCCCAAACTTAGTTATAAATTTGGGAGAATAATGCTACAAGAATCTTCTTCTCCTTGATTTCATTTGGACTTATGTTATTATTATCTTCGATTTTTACTTTTTTTTTCATAACGAAGACAATAATAACATATAATAAAATAGAGTTGTTAAATAAAATATTTATTAAATATTTTTTTACAGCTCTATTATATTATATGTTATTATTAGTTTCGATTTTTACTTTTTTTCAGAACGAAGACAATAATAACATATAATAAAAGAGATTTGTTAAATAAAATATTTAATAAATATTTTTTTACAACTCTATGTTATTATTATCTTCGTTATGTAATTATACTTTATAATGAAGATAATAATAGCACGTTATTATTATCTTCGTTATGTTGTTGTACTATATAACGAAGATAATAATAACATATAATAAAATAGGGTTGTCAAATAAATTAATATTAAAATCTTTATTTAACAACTCTATTTTATAATATGTAATTATTATCTACAATTTTTACTTTTTTTTTCATAACGAAAATAATAATAAGATATAATAAAAGAGAATTGTTAAATAAAATATTTATTTAATATTTTTTTACAACTCTATTTTATTATATATTATTATCTTCGTTATGTAGTTATATTTTATAACGAAGATAATAATAACATGTTATTATTATCTTCGTATGTAGTT
>JBBPBT010000240.1:117314-129786 GCA_037974875.1 Cicer bijugum
TTATTATCTTCGTTATATATTTGTACTTTTTAACGAAGATAATGATAACATATAACTAAATAGGGTTGTCAAATAAATTTATATTAAAATCTTTATTGAACAACTCTTTTTTGTTATATGTAATTATTATTTTCGATTTTTACTTTTTTTTTCATAACGAAGACAATAATAACATATAATAAAAGAGAGTTGTTAAATAAAATATTTATTAAATATGTTTTTACAATTCTATTTTATTATATGTAATTATTATCTTCGTTATGTAATTATACTTTATAACGAATATAATAATAACATGTTATTATTATCTTCGTTATATAGTTGTACTTTATAACGAAGATAATAATAACATATAATCAAATAGGATTGTCAAAAATTTATTCTTTTAAATCAAAAATCATTTTTTAGGGTTTAAATGGTGTTTGTTTCATATTTTTTAAAATTATTTTGTTAGAAAAATGATTTTTCATTTAACACACATAGAAAAATGATTTTTCATTTAACATGTTAGCTTATGTGGTAAACCAAATCCCATATAACCATTTAACTTATGGTGAGTTGGTTAGCTTCACTCAAAAGGAAGGTTTGAAAATCTGTCAAGACTTAAAACTCCAAAAACATTTAAAATGGGAAATGAAAAGAACTAGACAAGAACTAGGATTTTTTTGTAAACAATTTGAAATACCCACTACTAATATTTCAAAAACCTGTGAAGGATCTTGTTCGAAACCTTTTAGAAAACCTTACAAAAAGACTTTCACCAAACCAGGAAGACTAGAATTCTACAAAAAAATCTAGGCCCCAAAATTCTTACAATCATTGGGCCAAGAATGTAGTTACCATTGGGTCTGGTTTCCTCATTCCTTGTTTTTGGAGCCACGTCGATATAGCTTGTTTTTTGAGACTTTGAGGAATAGAAAATTTTGTCCACCATCTGACTTTGAATTTTCTAACCAGGATTGTTTGGGTCTCTTTTTGATTGATGTCAAAATATCATGCTAATACTCATGGTAGAAAGAATTTTGTAGAGAATAGCATTAGAGGGTGAAAAATGCGTTCTCTGTCTGTTGGTTTGTAATTGGTTTTGTATAATTGGAAGCTTTCTTGGACTTCTAGTTTTATGATATCTGGAATGGAGCCAAAGAATTTCCACCAATGAGCAAACCATTGAGGAAATTTAGAAGGTTCCATAGTAAGGTTAAAGAAAAATAACCAAGTATGGCTAAATTTTTGGTTTTGAATGAGAAAAGTGTTGTACCAGGCTTGTTGATAATCTCAGTAATTAAAAGTCCTGCAATGGTTTATTGTATTTTTGAAATCTAGTGGGAATTGTTTTAGTGTGTGAGGGTTTGGTCCCCATTCTGATGGTGGGATGATTTTGTGGATTTTTGCGGTTGAATAAGCTACTGGACCTTCTTTTGGGTTGTCTTGAATTGTTACAGATCTTGTACATTCAAGAATAGATTTATAGTAAGGCTGGGATTTTAATAAATCATATGGTTTGAAAAACCAGCCTTCTGGAAAAATCTTTGAGATGACAGATTGAGGATTTTTATTATTGAAATGATCCTCAATTGTCCAAATGTTTTGGTAATCTATTTTGACAAAATATTCGGATTTTTGTCTGAACAAAATATTGTCAGAATCATTTGAAATAATTTTTGAGGTTTCTCCATGAGAGATTTTTGAAATTATTTTACAGGATGGTTCCTCCTGTAAAGGTTTTGAAATAATTTTGTGAGAATTGGTTTGGGTTTTAGAAGATTCTCCTCTCTCCTGCCCCAGAAATGAAGGCAAATGAATTTGGAGGGATTCAATCTCCTGTTGGAGCTTGTGGAGTTTTGCAATTTTTTGTAGTTGAAGGTTTTCCTCAATTGAGTCTTTTATTTCTTGGAGATTGTCAGGAACAACTAATGTTTGGCTGGCAAGCCATTTTTGAATTTGGTTTAGTTCTTCATTCTCTTCTACAGCTTCTTTCCAAGACCGGATTGGTTTTGCAGATGAGATAGGTTTTGGGGTTTCATGAAGTTGGTCCTTTTGGACTTCTATTCTTTTTTATTTTCTAGGCATCACTCAAGTCATGTTTTGGAGAAATTCTCTGGTTAGAAAATCTGGAATTGAGTTTTGTTCTCCTTTTATAAATTCAATTTCAAAATCAAAAATGCTAAGAATTGCTCGCCATCTGACAAAAATTTGTTTTGATGCAATGTTTTGAACATCTTTTTGTAAAACTTCTTTTGCAGATTTGCAATCAATTCGAAGTAAAAATTTTTGATTGAGTAAATCGCTTTGAAATTTTGTAATGCACATGACAATTGAAAGAATTTCTTTTTTAATGGTAGAGTAGTTCTTTTGGCAATCATTCCAATGTGCAGATGTATACTGTACAATGCATTCTTTGTTATTTGTTATTTGTTTCAGGATTCCTCCATAACCTATGTCCGAAGCATCTGTTTCAACAATTTTTTGGGTTGAAGGGTCAACAAGATGCAAACAAGGTATCTCTTTGACTTGTTTTTTGATCATTTGGACTATTTTTGTGTGTTCTTCAGTCCAAGCGACAGGGTTTTTCTTTAGTCTATCGTCGAGTGGTTTTGCTATCCTATTGATGTTAGGACAAAAATCTAGTACATAATTCAAAGATCATAAAAACCTTTGTAATTGTGTTTTGTCAAGGATTTTATCAGGAAATTTATCTGCAAAGGATAGGGATCTCTCAATGGGTATAATAGTGCCCTGAGAGATGTAATGTCCCAGGAAACGGATTTTTGTTTGAAAAAGTGAGATTTTGGATTTCGAAACAACTAATCCGTTTTTCTTGGTAATCATAAAAAATGTTTTAAGATGTTTGAAATGTTGTTCAATAGTTTCAGAAAATATCAAGACATCATCAATGTAGACAATGCAGAATTTTGAGTATGGATTAAAGATTTCATTCATAATTCTTTGGAATTCTGAAGGAGCATTCTTCAATCCAAAAGGCATTACTGTCCACTCATATGGACCAAAAGGGACTGTAAAAGCTGTTTTATAACGATCTTTTGGATCAATTTGTATTTGCCAAAATCCTGATTTCATGTCAAATTTTGAAAATACAGAAGAAGAGTGTAATTTTTGTAAAAGATCTTTTTTATTTGGAATCGGGTAACGAATCCATTTTAAAGCTTTGTTTAAAGGTTTGTAATTTATGACTAACCTTGGTGTACGATGACAAATAACACTCTTCTTGAATGTACAAGATCTGTAACAATTCAAGACAACCCAAAAGAAGGTCCAGTAGCTTATTCAACCGCAAAAATCCACAAAATCATCCCACCATCAGAATGGGGACCAAACCCTCACACACTAAAACAATTCCCACTAGATTTCAAAAATACAATAAACCATTGCAGGACTTTTAATTACTGGGATTATCAGCAAGCCTGGTACAACACTTTTCTCATTCAAAACCAAAAATTTAGCCATACTTGGTTATTTTTCTTTAACCTTACTATGGAACCTTCTAAAATTCCTCAATGGTTTGCTCATTGGTGGAAATTCTTTGGGTCCATTCCAGATATCTTAAAACCAGAAGTCCAAGAAAGCTTCCAATTATACAAAACCAATTACAAACCAACAGACAGAGAACGCATTTTTCACCCTCTAATGCTATTCTCTACAAAATTCTTTCTACCATGGGTATTAGCATGGTATTTTGAGATCAATCAAAAAGAGACCCAAACAATCATGGTCAGAAAATTCAAAGTCAGATGGTGGACAAAATTTTCTATTCCTCAAAGTCTCAAAAAACAAGTTGTATCGACGTGGCTCCAAAAACAAGGAATGAGGAAACCAGACCCAATGGTAACTACATTCTTGGCCCAAAAATCTTTTGCCCAAACACAAC
Organism: Cicer bijugum; assembly: GCA_037974875.1. Lineage (NCBI taxonomy): Eukaryota > Viridiplantae > Streptophyta > Magnoliopsida > Fabales > Fabaceae > Cicer > Cicer bijugum. The sequence continues at coordinate 121,201 of JBBPBT010000240.1, forward strand.
TTGCAGCAGCAAAGTCCGAAGAAGAATATTTTGAAATCATGGCCCAACTCCTCAAATAGTTTCTAGGTTGTAAGTCCCGTGTTTAAGCCGACGAACAGGCGTTTAAGGGCAGCGATTCCAATATTATAAAAACACTTTCCTAACCAAAGTTATGCTAAGGGAAGACTCGAATCAACCTTTCTGGAAAGAGAAATTCCTTGCAAGACTCCCGACTCTTTTAGGAGAAAAAGTTAGAAATAAAATCAAAGAAGTTTATGGGGTAAACCAAATCCCATATAACCATTTAACTTATGGTGAGTTGGTTAGCTTCACTCAAAAGAAAGGTTTGAAAATCTGTCAAGACTTAAAACTCCAAAAACATTTAAAATGGGAAATGAAAAGAACTAGACAAGAACTAGGATCTTTTTGTAAACAATTTGAAATACCCACTACTAATATTTCAAAAACCTGTTAAGGATCTTGTTCGAAACCTTTTAGAAAACCTTACAAAAAGACTTTCACCAAACCAGGAAGACTAGAATTCTACAAAAAATCTAGGCCCCAAAATTCTTACAACCAAAGAAAACCTAATCTTTATAAGAAAAAACCTTTTCAAAAGAAGTTTGAACCCCAAACTTCATAACAAGAAATTTTAAACGCAATCCAAACCACAGAGGAAGGAATTCCCATCCTCGATGAAATAGGAAATCCAATACCTGATGCAGTTGCAACACTAATACACACAATTAGCCTGCACTTCATAGGTGATCCATCACATTTAAAAGACAAAAATGCAGAACTCCTATCTAATCTCAGATGTAAAAAACTCTCTGAATTCCAATATTATAAAATTACTTTCCTAACCAGAGTTATGCTAAGGGAAGACTCGAATCAACCTTTCTGGAAAGAGAAATTCGTTGCAGGACTCCCGACTCTTTTAGGAGAAAAAGTTAGAAATAAAATCAAAGAAGTTTATGGGGTAAACCAAATCCCATATAACCATTTAACTTATGGTGAGTTGGTTAGCTTCACTCAAAAGGAAGGTTCGAAAATCTGTCAAGACTTAAAACTCCAAAAACATTTAAAATGGGAAATGTAAAGAACTAGACAAGAACTAGGATCTTTTTGTAAACAATTTGAAATACCCACGACTAATATTTCAAAAACCTGTGAAGGATCTAATTCGAAACCTTTTAGAAAACCTTACAAAAAGACTTTCACCAAACCAGGAAGACTAGAATTCTACAAAAAATCTAGGCCCCAAAATTCTTACAACCAAAGAAAACCCAATCTTTATAAGAAAAAACCTTTTCAAAAGAAGTTTGAACCCCAAACTTCAGAACAAATAACTTGCTATAAATGTGGCCAAACAGGACACATTTCAAGATATTGCAAGAGAAACAAAAAACTCCATGAGTTAAAAATCGATGAAGAAATAATTCAAAAAATAGAAGCAATACTTTTAGAAACCTCTGAAGAAGAAACGGTCACAGACTCTGAAACAGGTTCATTAAAAAATGATAGACCTTTACAATTTGACGAATTAGTAGCCTCCGTCTCCCTTGAAGATTCAGAAGCAAGTGCAAAATCTATTAATGCTTTAACAAAAGATCAAGAACTAATTCTTGATATTATAAAACAGGTTGAAGATACAAAACTTCAAAAATAAATAATAGGAAAATTGTTAAATACTTTTGAATCAAAACAAAACCAACCCTCTACATCCTCATCAAAATTACTTCGTAAGACCACTTATGACTTGACACATATCTTAGGAAAAGGAACAAAGGCTCAAGCACATGTCACAATTCAATCCCTTCAAGAAGAGATTAAACAAAAACAAGAAATTGATTCAAACATTCTTCAAAACCTTCTTTCTCAGGTTCAAAACCAAACCTCTTCTGACCAAGAACAGGATGAAGAAGAAAAAGAAAATGAAGAATTTTCTAACAAAATTGAAAACTTAGAAGAAATCCCAGAGGATTTCTTGTTCGTTTTAAGAACCATAACAACAAGAAAATATTTAATTAAAATTAATTTAGTTTTTTCTGAAGATTTCAAATTCGAAACAATTGCACTTTTTGATACTGGAGCAAATTTAAATTGCTTAAAAAGTAGCATTGTACCAAATAGATTTTTACAAAAGTCTAATGAAAAACTTGTTGCAGCTAATAACTCCGACATGATTATAAAAAGCAAAACTGAAGCTTCCATTAAAAATGGTAATGTTTCAATCAAAAAATATTTAATTAAAATCAATTTAGTTTTTTCTGAAGATTTCAAATTTGAAACAATTGCACTTTTTGATACTGGAGCAGATTTAAATTGCTTAAAAAGTAGCATTGTACCAAATAGATTTTTACAAAAGTCTAATGAAAAACTTGTTGTAGCTAATAACTTCGACATGATTATAAAAAGCAAAACTGAAGCTTCCATTAAAAATGGTAATGTTTCAATCAAAACCCCTTTCGTTTTATTAGAAAATATTACTCACACTGTCATTTTAGGGACTCCTTTCATTAACATGATAACTCCCTATTCAGTCAATTACGACAGCATTTCTTGAAAAACTAAAGAAGCCAAAATCATTTTCCCTTTCCTTGAAAAACCCAGGACAAAGAATTTAAATCTTTTGAAGGCTTGTTCTGTTTACAAATCCGAATTAAATTGTTAAATTCAAGGAAAAGAAAAACATTTATGTTTCTTATAACAAGATGTTTCTTTTCTCAAAAATGAACAACAATTACAAAATAATTTCGTAAAACAGAAAATTTCTGATCTTCAAAAGAGAATTGAAAACGAAATATGTTCAGATTTACCAAATGCCTTTCGGATTTGTAAACAAAACAAGCCTTCAAAAATTTAAATTCTTTGTCCTGGGTTTTTCAATGAAAGGGAAAATGATTTTGGCTTCTTTAGTTTTGCAAGAAATGCTGTCATAATTGACTGAATAGGGAGTTATCATGTTAATGAAAGGAGTCCCTAAAATGACAGTGTGAGTAATATTTTCTGTTGGTTTTCTTCTATCTTTGTTAATTGTTTTGCTATTGTACTAAGATGGACATTTGTAAAGTTATTTTGTTGAAGGATATTTCGAATATCCTTTTCAGAACTGTCACTTGGGATTTTGAAGGGGGCAGCATCTACAGGTTTTTCTGGGTGTGTTATTATGATTTGTCTTAAAGGTGGATGTTCAGACTGGATTTTTTGTCCGGTTGCTAAATCCCATTCTGGAGTTTTGTTTCTGGTTGTTATGGGATTAACATAATCTAGGTTTTGTGTGAAGGGGTAAGAAATATGGTTTTGTTTAGCATAACTTTCAAACCATTCAAAAAATAGAATATGGGATTTGTTTTGTAAAATGAACTTGTAAAACTCATTCTGAATGTTATGCCTTTGTTTTAGAAAGTTTTTGAAGAACCAAGTTCTTTTTTCCCTATTTTTGGAAGCATAGAAATCATTATGGAGAATATTTTTATTAACTTCAAATTCTTTTTCTATAACATTAAGTTCATTGACAACATTGTCAGTTATGGCAGAGAAAGAAGGTGAAGTTGGTGGAGAAATGTTTTGTTGTTCCTCATTAGTGTTTTGAGGTGCTGTGTAAATTTGATGAGGTATATTTGTGGAGTAGTCAACATTTTGAAAAGAAGCACTTGGTATGTTGGAACATGAGAAACGCGGTTTTGTAAAATTTTCTAATTTTTGAGGCAATTGAATGATTGGAGATGGCCTGGATGAGCTAGCATCAGAATATCTGGCACTAGAAGTTCTTGAAAAACTAGAAGTTCTTGAAAAACTTAGTTTTACCCTACCATCATTGTATTGTATGACTTCTTTGAGATTGTTGTTTGGTTTTGACTGTTGGAGAGACTGTGGTTTAACAACTCCTTCCAGAATCCATTCTTCAGGAAGATCAATATCTTTCCAGAGGATGGTTTTTGGAATAACAGTGTTTGCCTTAGTCAAATCCGTTTGTAAAAATAGTGTTTCGCCTTTTTTGTTTTCAAAATTTTTTGTTGCCGTAAAGGCTGAAAACATTGCTTTGTAATGAATTCTATATATATTAGCTACAGGAATAGATCCTTCTATCATTTTGTAATTATGAGTTTTAATTTGAAGCATGAGATTGGAGATGGCCTGGATGAGCTAGCATCAGAATATATGGCACTAGAAGTTCTTGAAAAACTAGAAGTTCTTGAAAAACTTAGTTTTACCCTACCATCATTGTATTGTATGACTTCTTTGAGATTGTTGTTTGGTTTTGATTGTTGGAGAGATGGTGGTTTAATAGCTCCTTCCAGAATCCATTCTTCAGGAAGATCAATATCTTTCCAGAGGATGGTTTTTGGAATAACAGTGTTTGCCTTAGTCAAATCCGTTTGTAAAAATAGTGTTTCGCCTTTTTTGTTTTCAAAAGTTTTTGTTGCCGTAAAGGCTGAAAACATTGCTTTGTAATGAATTCTGTATATAATAGCTACAGGAATAGATCCTTCTATCATTTTGTAATTATGAGTTTTAATTTGAAGCATGAGAGATTTTGTAATGTTTGGATCTTTTAATGACAAAGAAAAATTTGGATAACATCCAAACCAAATTGGTCCTTGACATAGACTAGATTCAACTGTGCTGATAATTGAATCTTGGAAGTTTAAGAACCTTGCATCCCGTAGGACGCATAGAATTGAAGTGTTTAATCCTTCCCGTGTTAGAGGTTTTATACCAACTTGAACAAGACCGATATGTATAAAATTATAGTTCTTGTCAGAGTGTTTTTTGAGAGTTTTTGAAGAAAGGAGATTTATTGTTTCAAAGGGGTCAGAAAGAGTAACATCACGTTCCTCCGTTTTGATACAATAATCAGTTTTTAAAAGATTTTTGAAAAGACTAGATACGTAGACCTCATCATTTTTGATTTTTGGGATTTGCCAATTGTTTATGGATTTTTGGAAGACTTCAATAGTGATATCTAAATCGGTTGTTTTAATAAATACAAATTGAAACACAACAAAGAAAAAGCAAAAATTCATAATAAAACACTTTCTGATGCACAAGATCAGCAATTAGCTGCAAGTGCAGAGCATACTTATTTTGCATAACAGAAATATGGATTTGATGCAGATTAAAGCAGAATATAATTAATGCATACTAAACAAATACTTACAATGGGAACTTGATTTTGAAAACGGAAAAGGAAAATACAAGATTATGAAAATATAGGAGACACTTAGGAAACTCTTAAGATTTCTAACAGATATTAACTTGTTGTATTTCACTCTGCCTTGAGCTTGAAGAGGAGTCTTCCTTATATAGAGAAAGGATTCTGCCTGTGCTGCATTATGAGGTGGAGGAAATGATGAGATTCTTTCCACTTTCGGTGCCATGTTTGTCTGTTGGTGCAGATGGCAGACCAGTGTCCACTATCTTTTGCTTTTGCATTTTGCTTTTCAGAAAGAAAATATTCGTTTTCTGATTTTCAAACTACAAATAATTTTAAAGATTTTTTTTTTTTGAAACGGGCCAATAGTATCGGCCCATTTATTTTATGGATACGATGCCGAAACAATCGTCTTCATTTTCATATTCCATATTAATAAGGTCTTCTGAAGTACTATCTGAGGAATGTTTTGATGATTGGGCCTTACTTTTGAGGAGTTGGGCCATGATTTCAAAATATTCTTCTTCGGACTTTGCTGCTGCAAGTTGTGTTTGGGCAAAAGATTTTTGGGCCAAAAATGGACCAACATCTTGAAGTACTATCTGAGGAATGTTTTGATGATTGGGCCTTACTTTTGAGGAGTTCGGCCATGATTTCAAAATATTCTTCTTCGGACTTTGCTGCTGCAAGTTGTGTTTGGGCAAAAGATTTTTGGGCCAAAAATGGACCAACATCTGTATTTTCGAACCAAACGATGACTAGTGTTTAAAATCTAATGCGGAACCTAAAACATAGTTATAAAATTTTAGAGAAGAATGCTATAAGGTTCTCTCGGTCCTCGATTTCATTGGGAATTTTCGAGCGATTTTCATACCACTTGACTAAAATGGACCAAAATCCGTATTTGCGAACAAGACGATGGCTAATGTTTGATGCGGAACCCGAAAGAAAATTATAAATTTAGAAGAAGAATGATATAAGGGAGTCTCGATCCTCGAATTCATCTGGACTTCTCGGGCGATTTTCATACCTCTCGACAAAAAAGGGGCCAAAGTTAGTATTTTCAGAATAGACGATGGCTAGTGTTTGAGATCTGGCGCAGAACCCGAAACACAATGATAAATTTTGGAGAAGAATGCTATAAGGGTCACCCGGTACTCGATTTCAACTGGACGTTTTGGGCAATTTTCATACCACCCAACAAAAATGGACCAAAGTTCGTAGTTTCAGACCAAACAATGGTTAGTAATTGAAATATATGACGCAGAACCGAAACACAATTATAAATTTAGGTGAAGAATGCTATAAGGGTCTCCTGGTACTCGATTTCATCTAGACTTTTCGGGCGTTTTTTGTATCACCCGACAAAAAACTACTGAAATCCGTATTTTCATACAAGACGATGACTAGTGTTTGAATTCTGATGCAAAACCCGAAACACAATTATAAATTTTGGAGAAGAATGATATAACGGTCTCTTGGTCCTCGATTTATTCTGGTCTTTTTCGGGCGATTTTTGTACCACCCGACAAAAATAGACCGAAAATCGTATTTTTGGACCAAACGATGGCTAATGTTTCAAATATGGCGTGGAACCCGAAACACAATTATAAATTTTGGAGAAGAATGCTATAATGGTCTCCCGGTTCTCGATTTCATATGGACTTTTCGGGCGATTTTCGTACCACCCGACTAAAATGGATCGAAATTTGTATTTTCGAACAAGACAATGGCTAGTATATGAAATCTGACAGGGAACCTGAAACACATTTATAAATTTTGGAGAAGAATGCTATAAGGGTCTCTCGTACACTTGAAAAAAAAAAGACCGAAATTCGTATTCTCAAACAAGCAATGGATACTGTTTGAAACCTGACGTGGAACCCGAGTCACATTTATAAATTTAGTAGAAGAAGGTTATAAGAGTCTCCTGGTCCTCAATTTCATCTAGACTTTTCAGGGTATTTTGTACAAGGCGATGGCTAGTGTTTGAAATCTGACGCGGAACCCGAAACAAAGTTATAAATTTTGGGGAAGAATGCTATAATGGTCTCGGGGTCCTCGATTTCATTTGGACTTTTCGGACGATTTTCGTATCCCTCGACAAAAATGGACCAACATCTGTATTTTCGAACCAAACGATGACTAGTGTTTGAAATCTGGCGCGGAACCTAAAACATAGTTATAAAATTTTAGAGAAGAATGCTATAAGGTTCTCTCGGTCCTCGATTTCATCGGGACTTTTCGAGCAATTTTCATACCACCCAACTAAAATGGACCAAAATCCGTATTTCCGAACAAGACGATGGCTAGTGTTTGAAATCTGACGTGGAACCCGAAAGAAAATTATAAATTTAGAAGAAGAATGATATAAGGGACTCTCGGTCCTCGAATTCATCTAGACTTTTCGGGCGATTTCCGTACCTCTCGACAAAAAAGGGCCAAAATCAGTATTTTCAGAATAGACGATGGCTAGTGTTTGAGATCTGGTGCAGAACCCGAAACACATTTATAAATTTTGGAGAAGAATGCTATAAGGGTCACCCGGTACTCGATTTCAGCTGGACTTTTTGGGCAATTTTCATACCACCCAACAAAAATGGACCAAAGTTCGTAGTTTCAGACCAAACGATGGTTAGTAGTTGAAATATATGTCGCAGAACCCGAAACACAATTATAAATTTAGGAGAAGAATGCTATAACGGTCTCCTGGTCCTCGATTTCATCTACACTTTTCGGGCGTTTTTTGACTACATAAAGAAGATAGTAATATCATTTAATAAAATTGAGTTGTCAAGTAAATATGTAATTATTTCTTTATTTGACAACTCTAATTTATTATATGTTATTATTCTCTTCGTTTTATAGTTTTACTTCATAACAAAGATAATTATAACATATAATAAAATACGGTTGTCAAATTAAGTAATAATTAAATATTTATTTTACAACTCAATTTTATTATATGTTATTATTATTTTAACTATTTAGTACAACTACAAAACGAAGATAATAATAACATATAATAAAATAGAGTTGTCATATAAATAGGTAATTATTACATTATTTGACAACCTTATTTTATTATATGATACTATTATCTTTGTCATCTTGTTGTACTTTATAACGAAGATACTATACACATATAATAAAATATAGTTTAATCAAGTAATAATTACATATTTATTTGACAATTCTATTTTGTTATATATTGTTATTATCTTTGATTTATAGTTTTAGTTCATAACGAAGATAATAATAGCATATAATAAAGTAGAGTTGTCAAATAAATATGTAATTATTGGTTTATTTGACAACTCAATTTTGGTCTATGTTATTATTATCACCGTTTTGTAGTTCTACGTCATAACTAAGATAATAATACATATAATAAAATATAGTTGTCAAATAAATATGTTATAATGAAGTAAATAATAATATATAACAAA
>JBBPBT010000240.1:130088-145111 GCA_037974875.1 Cicer bijugum
ATAACAATATATAACAAAATAGAGTTGTCAAATAAATACGTACTTATTACTTGGTTAAACAGTTATATTTTATTATATGTTTCTATTATCTTCATTATAAAGTACAACTAGATGACGAAGATAATAGTATCATATAATAAAAAAGAGTTGTCAAATAAAGTAATAATTACATATTTATATGACAACTCTATTTTATTATATATTATTATTATCTTCGTTTTGTTGTTGTACTAAATAACTATGTAATTATTACTTTTTTTGACAACTTTATTTTATTATATGTTATTATTATCTTTGTTATGAAGTAAAACTATAAAACGAAGATAATAATAACGTATAATAAATTAGAGTTGTCAAATAAAGTAATAATTACATATTTACTTGACAACTCAATTTTATTAAAATATAAATTCAAGTAATAGAAATATATAATAAAATAGAGTTGTCTAATCAAGTAATAATTCATATCTTCGTTCTGCAATCAAACTTTAAAATGAAGATAATAATAACATATAATTAAATAGAAATATCAAATAAATTAATAATTACATATTTATTTGACAACTCTGTTTTATTATACGTTATTAATATCTTTGTTTTGTAGTTGAACTAAATAACGAAAATAATAATAACATATAACAAAATTAAGTTGTAAAATTAATATGCAATTATTACTTTATTTGAAAACTCTATTTTATTATATGTTATTATTATCTTCGTTATGGAGTAAAACTATAATACGAATATAATAATAACATTTAATAAAATAGAGTTGTCAAATAATGTAATAATTAAAAAACATTCTTCTCCTAAATTTATAATTGTGTTTCGGGTCATATTTTGAACATTATCCATCATTTGGTCTAATAATACGAATTTCGTTCCATTTTTGTCGGGTGGTACGAAAATTGCCTGAAAAGTCTAGATGAAATCAGGGATTTTCGTACCACCCGATTTCAGTCCATTTTTATTTGGGGGTACTAAAATCGCCTAAAAACTCCCAATGAAATCGAGGACTGAGAGACTCTTATAGCATTCTTATCTAAAATATATAACTATGTTTCAGTTTCTGCGCCAGATTCCAGCACTAGTCATCGTCTGGTCCTAAAATACAAATGTTGGTCCATTTTTGTCGAGGGGTACGAAAATCGCCCGAAAAGTCCAGATGAAATCGAGGACCGAGAGACCATTATAGAATTCTTGTTCTAAATTTATAATTGTGTTTTGGGTTCCGAATTAGATTTGAAACACTAACCATCATCTTGTTCGAAAAAATGTATTGCGTTCCATTTTAGTCGGGAGGTACGAAAATCGCCCAAAAAGTCCAAATGAAATCGAGGACCGGGAGAGCGTTATAGCATTCTTCTCCAAAATTTATAACTATGTTTTGGGTTCCGCTCCAGATTTCAAACACTAGCCATAGTCTGTCCGAAAATACAATTTTCGATCTATTTTTGTCGGGTGGTACAAAAATTGCCCGAAAAGACCAGATGAAATCGAGGACAAAAAAACCCTTATAGCATTATTCTCCAAAATTTATAATTGGGTTTCAGGTTCCGCATCAGTATTCAAACACAAGCCGTCAGTCGATTTTTGTCGAGAGATACAAAATTCCCCTGAAAAGTCTAGATGAAATCGAGGACCAGGAGACCCTTATAGCATTCTTCTCCTAAATTTATAACTGTGTTTCAGGTTCTGCGTCTTATATTTCAAACACTAACCATCTTTTGGTCCGAAACTACGGACTTTGGTCCATTTTTGTTGGGTGGTACGAAAATTGCCCAAAATGGTTAGATGAAATCGAGTACCCTTATAGCATTCTTCTACAAAATTTATAACTATGTTTCGGGTTATGCGCCAAATCTCAAACACTAGCCATCGTCTGGCCTGAAAATACTGATTTTGGTCATTTCTTGTCAAGGGGTACGAAAATCGCCTGAAAAGTCCAGATGAAATTAAAAATCGTCCATATGAAATTTATATCATGTTTGTCCATTTTAGTCGGGTGGTACGAAAATCGTCCAAAAAATCCAGATGAAATCGAGGACCTGGAGACCCTTATAGCATTCATCTCCAAAATTTATAATTGTGTTTCGGGATCCGTGCCAGTTTTCAAACACTAACCATCGTTTTGTTCAACAATATGAATTTCGGTCCATTTTAGTCAGGTGGTACAAAAATCGACCGAAAAGTGCATATAAAATCGAGGACTGAGAGACTATTATATCATTCTTCTCCAATATGTATAACTGTGTTTCGGGTTCTGCGTCAAAATTCAAACACTAGCCATAATCTGGTCCGAAAATACAGATTTTGGCATATTTTTGTCGTTGGGTACGAAAATCAACCAAAAAGTCCAGATGAAATCGAGGACCATGAGACCCTTATAGCATTCTTCTCCAAAATTTAAAAATGTGTTTCGGTTTCTGCCTCAGAATTCAAACACTAGCAATCGTCTTGTTCAAAAATACAGATTTCAGTCTATTTTTGTCGAAAGGTACGAAAATCGCCCGAAAAGTTCAGATGAAATCGACATCCGAGAGACCCTTATATCATTCTTCTCCTAAAAGCTTAACTATGTTTCGGGTTCCACATCAGAATTCAAACACTAGCCATTGTCTGGTCTAAAAAAAATGATTTCGGTCTATTTTGGTTGGGTGGTACGAAAATCGCCCAAAAAGTATAGATGAAATCGAGGATCGGGAAACCCTTATAGCATTCTTCTCTAAAATTTATAACTGTTTTTTTGGCTTTGTGCCCGATTTTAAAAACTAGCCATCGTCTAGTCCAATAATACGAATTTTGGCCCATTTTTGTTGGGTGGTACGAAAATCGCCCAAAAAGTCTAGATGAAAACAAGGACCAGGAGACCCTTATAGCATTCTTCTCCAAAATTTATAATCGTTTTTCGGATTCTGCGTCAGGTTTCCGACACTAGCCCTCGTCTATTATGAAAATATAGGTTTCGGTCCTTTTTTGTCGAGGGATACGAAAATCGATTGAAAAGTCCAGATGAAATCGAGGACCGCGAGACCCTTATAGCATTCTTCTCCAAAATTTATAACTTTATTATGGGTTCCGTATCAGATTTGAATCACGAACCATCGTTTTATTCGAAAATACAGATTTTGGTTCATTTTGGTCGGGTGGTACGAAAATCGTCCAAAAAGTCTAGATGAAATCGAGGACAGGAGACCTTTATAGAATTCTTCATCAAAATTTATAATTGTGTTTCGGGTTCCACTACAGATTTCAAACACTTACCATTGTTTTGTTCGAAAATACGAATTTCCGTCCATTTTAGTCGTGTGGTACGAAAATCGCCCGAAAAGACCAAATGAAATCGAGGACCTGGAGACCCTTATTGCATAGTACGAATTTTGGACTATTTTTGTCGTCTGGTACGAAAATCGCTCGTAAAGACCAGATGAAATCGAGGACCAGGAGATCCATATAGCATTCTTCTCCAAAATTAAAAAACTGAGTTTCGGGTTCCGCCTAAGATTTCAAACACAAGCAATTGTCTTGTTTGAAAATACGGATTTCAGTCCATTTTTGTCGGGTGGTACGCAAATCGTCCGAAAAGTCTAGACGAAATTGAGGACCCGGAGACCCTTATGGCATTTTTGTCCTAAATTTATAACTATGTTTCAGGATCTGCGTCAGATTTCAAAAACTAGCCATCGACTTGTCCGAAAATACGAATTTCAATCCATTGTAGTTTAGTGGTATGAAAATCACCCGAAAAGTCCAGATGAAATCGAGGACCAGGAGACCCTTATAGCATTCTTCTTCTAAATTTATAATTGTGTTTCGGATTCCGCGTAAGATTTCAAAAACTAACAATCGTTTTCTATGAAAATACAGATTTCGGTGCATTGTAGTCGGGTGGGACAAAAGTCTCCCAAAAAGTATAGATGAAATCTAGGACCGGGAACCACATCTGATTTCAAACACTAGCAATCATGTTGTTCAAAAATACAGATTTCAGTCCATTTTTTGTCGCGTGGTACGAAAATCACACTAAAAGTCCAGATGAAACCGAGGATCGGGAGACCCTGATAGTATTCCTCTCAAAAATTTATTACTGGTTTTTAGGTGCCACACCAGATTTCAAACACTTGCCATCCTCTGGTCCGAAAATATAGATTTCGGTCCTTTTTGTCGAGGGGTAAGAAAATTGCCTAAAAAGTCCAGATGAAATCGAGGATCGAGAGACCCTTATAGCATTCTTCTCCGAAATATATAACTCTGTTCATTGTTTCGTGTCGGATTTCAAACACTAGCCATTCTTTTGTTAAAAAATATGAATTTCAATCCATTTTAGTCGGATGGTACGAAAATCCAACTAAAATACCAGATGAAATTGAGGACTGGGAGACCCTTATAGTATTCTTCTCCTAAATATTTAACAGTGCATTTTCGGACCAGACGAGTGCTAGTGTTTGAAATCTGACCCAAAATGAGAAAATTATTATATATTTAGGAGAAGAATGCTATTAGGGTCACCTGATCCTCGATTTCATATGGACATTTTAGGCAATTTTTGTACCACCGGACAAATATAGACAGAAATATGTATTTTCGGACCAGACAATGGCTAGTGTTTGAAAATTTGACGCAGAACCCGAAACTAAGTTATAAATTTAGGAGAAGAATGCTACAAGAATCTTCTTCTCCTCGATTTCATCTGGACATTTCGGGCAATGTTTGTACCCCTCGATAAAAATTGACCAAAATCTGTATTTTCGAACCAGACGATAGCTAGTGTTTGAAATCTGTCGCGGAACCCGAAACACAGTTATGAATTTTGGATAAGAATGCTATAAGGTTTCTCGATCCTCGATTTCATCTAGACTTTTCGGGCGATTTTCATACCACCCGACAAATTTGGACTGAAATCAGTATTTCCTGAACAGACGAGGGCTAGTGTTTAAAATTTGACGCGCAACCTAAAACACAATTATAAATTTAACAGAAGAATGATATAAGGGCCTCCTGGTCCTGAATTTCATATGGACTTTTTGGTCAATTTTCAAACCACTAGACTAAAATGGGTCGAAGTTTGACATGGAACTCGAAATATAATTATAAATTTAGAAGAGAAATGCTATAAGGGTCTCTCGGTCATCGATTTCATCTAGACTTTTCGAGCGATTTTCGTAACCCTCGACAAAAATGGACCAAAATCTATATTTTAGGACCAAACGATGGTTAGTGTTTGAAATCTGACTCGGAATCCGAAACACTATGATATATTTAGTAGAAGAATGATATAAGGTTTCTCAGTCCTCGATTTCATCTAGTATTTTTGGGTGATTTTCGTACCACCCGACTAAAATGGACCGAAATTCGTATTTTTGAACAAAACAATGGCTAGTGTTTGAAATCTGATACGGAACTCGGGAGACAATTATAAATTTAGGAGAAGAATGGTATAAGAGTCTCTCGATCCTCGATTTCATCTGGACTTTTCAAGCGATTTTCTTACCCCTTGAAATAAATGGACCGAAATCTGTATTTTCAAACCAGACGATGGCAAGTGTTTAAAGTCTATCGCGGAGCCTAAAAACCAGTAATAAATTTTGCAAAAGAATACTATCAAGGTCTCCAAGTCCTCGAATTTATTAGGACTTTTAAGGTGATTTTCGTACCAACCGACAAAAAATGGACCGAAATCCGTATTTTCGAACAAAATGATTGGTAGTGTTTGAAATTTGATACGGAACCTGAAACTCATTTGTAAATTTAGGAGAAGAATGTTATAAGGGTCTCCCAGTCCTCAATTTCATATGGGCTTTTCAGGTGATTTTCGTACCACACGAAAAAGGTGTTTGTAATCCGTATTTTCGAACAAGTTAATTGCTAGTGTTTGAAATCTAAGGCAGAACCCGAAACTCAGTTATAAATTTAGGAGAACAATGCTATAAGGGTCTCTTGCTGCTCGATTTCATCTGGTCTTTTCATACTATTTTTGTACACAGTTATAAATTTTCAAGAAGAACACTACAAGGGTCTCCCGATCCTCGATTTCATCTAGACTTTTTGGGCGATTTTCATACGATCCAACTAAAATGGACAGAAAACCGTATTTTCCAAAAATACTATGGCAAGTGTTTGAAATCTGACGCGGAACCCAAAACCCAGTTATAAATTTCGAATAAGAAAGCTATAATGGTCTCTCGGTCCACGATTTCATCTAAACTTTTGGGCGATTTTCGTACCACTAGACAAAAATGGACCAAAATCTGTATTTTCGGACCAAACGATGGCTATTGTATAATATTTGACGCAGATTTCGAAACACTGTTATATATTTAGGAGAAGAATGCTTTAAGGTTCTCCTAGTCCTCGATTTCATCTAGACTTTTCGGGAGATTTTCGTACCACCTAACTAAAATGGACTGAAATATGTATTTTCGGACAACGTAATAAGGGTCTCTCAGTCCTCGATTTCGTCTAGACTTTTCAGGAAAATATTGTACCCCTCAACAAAAATGGACCAAAATATGTATTTTCAAACCAGACGATGGCTGGTGTTTGAAATCTGACCCAAAATGAGAAACATTGTTATATATTTAGGAGAAGAATGCTATAAGGGTCACCCGATCCTCGATTTCATCTGGACTTTTTAGGCGATTTTAGTACCACCCTACAGATATGGACCGAAATATGTATTTTCGGACTAGACGATGGCTAGTGTTTGAAAATATGACGCATTTAGTTGAAGTATGCTACAAGAATCTTCTTCTCCTCGATTTCATCTGGACATTTCGGGAAATGTTCATAACCCTCGACTGAAATATACCGAAATTCGTATTTTGGAACAAAACAAGGGCTAGTGTTTGAAATCCGACACGGAACTCGAAACATAGTTATAAATTTAGAAGAAGAATGCTATCAACGTCTCCTAGTCCTCGATTTCATCTGAACTTTTCGGGTGATTTTTGTACCACCTAACAAAAAATGGACCGAAATCGTATAAATTTTGGAGAAGAATGTTATAAGGGTCTCTCGGTCCTCAATTTCTTATGGACTTTTCGGGCGATTTTCGCAGAAATACAATTATAAATTTAGAAGAAGAATTCTATAAGGGTCTCTCGGTTGTCAATTTCATCTAGACTTTTCGGGCGATTTTCATACCCATCGACAAAAATGGACCAAAATCTATATTTTTGGACCAAACAATGGATAGTGTTTGAAATCTGACCCGGAATCGAAACACTATTATAAATTTAGGACAAGAATGATATAAGGGTCTCCAGGACCTCGCTTCATCTAGTATTTTCGGGTGATTTTCGTACAACCCGACTAAAATGGACCACAATTCGTATTTTTGAACAAAACAATGGCTAGTGTTTGAAATCCAACACGGAACACAGTTATAAATTTAGGAGAAGAATGCTATAAGGGTCTCTCGGTGCTCGATTTCATCTGGAATTTTCAGGCGATTTTCTTACCCCTCGATAAAAAGGACCGAAATCTATATTTTCGGACTAGACGGTGGCAAGTGTTTGAAATCTGGCGCGGAATACGAAACTCAGTTATAAATTTAGGAGAAGAATGCTATAAGCATTTCGGGTCCTCCATTTCATAAGGTCTTTTTCAGGCGATTTTTGTATCACCCGACAAAAACATACTGAAATTCGTATTTTCGGACCAGGCGATTTTTCAGACGATGGTTAGTGTTTGAAATCAAGCGCGAAACTCGAAACACAGTTATAAATTTTCCAGAAGAATGCTATAAGGGTCTCTCAATCCTCGATTTCATCTGGACTTTTCGGGCGTTTTTCATACTCCTCGACAATAATGGACTAAAATCTTTATTATATGTTATTACTATCTTCGTTATTAAATATAATTACAAAATAAAATTAATAATAATATTCAATAAAATAGAGTTATCTAATAAATATGTAATTTTTACTTTACTTGACAACACTATTTTTTTATATATTATTATTTTCTTCGTTTTGTAGTTATACTTAATAACAAAGATAACAATAAAATATAATAAAATTGAGTTGTCAAAAAAATATGAAATAATTAATTTATTTGACAACTCTATCTTATTATATGTTATTATTATCTTCGTTATTGAGTACAATTACAAAACGAAGATAATAATAATTTTTAATAAAATAGAATTGTCTAATAAATACTAAATTGTTACATTATTTGAAAACACTATTTTATTATATGTTATTATTATCTTCGTTTTATGGTTTTACTACATAACGAAGATAATAATAACATATAATAAAATTGAGTTTATCAAATAAATATGTATTTATTACTTTATTATATAGTTGTACTTCATAACGAATACAATACTAAAATATAATAAAATAGAGTTGTTAAATAAAGTAATAATTACATATTTATTTAACAATTTTATTTTATTATATGTTGTTACTATATTCATTATGCAGTCAAACTTTAAAAAGAAGATAATTATAACATATGATAAAATAGAATTATCAAATAAATTAATAGTTACATATTTATTTGACAAATCTATTTTACTATATATCATTATTTTCTTCGTTTTATAGTTTTACTTCATAACGAAGATAATAATAACATATAACAAAATTGAGTTGTAAAATAAATAAGTAATTATTATTTTATTTGACAACACTATTTTGTTAAATATTATTATTATCTTCGTTTTGTATTTAATTTACAACTCTATTTTGTTATACTTGGTTATAACTTATTTGTTTGACAACTCTATTTTATTATATGTTATTATTATCTTAGTTATGACGTAGAACTATAAAACAATGATAATAATAACATAGAACAAAATTGAGTTGTCAAATAAACAAATAATTATATATTTATTTGACAACTCTATTTTATTATATGTTATTATCATCTTCGTTAGGAACTAAAACTATAAAACAAAAATAATAACAATATATTACAAAATAATGTTGTCAAATAAATATGTAATTATTATTTGATTAGACAACTCTATTTTATTATATGTTTATATTATATTCGTTATAATGTACAACTACATGATATACTTGTGATACATAGTTTTCGTCTTCAATTTTGCTCCACATATTATTATCTTGAGAAAAAAGAAACGACTTCATTTTTCCTTTCCAAAAGTAGTAATTTGTGCCATCAAAGAGTTGTGGTTTATCTGAAGATCCTCCTTTTGGTATGAACTTTGCAATTTTCTACATCAATTATTCCTGGATCTTTTCACTTTACATTGTTGAATGATCAAACCTTTGAGAGTTACAGATATGATACCAATTGAAGTGAATATAATTGTCACAAGAAAGAGGGATTTAAATTGTGATGCTTTCAAAATATGCACTTTAAAGTTCTTTCTCAAGATAAGACTTGGAAACGTTAGATCAGAATAATGAACATACTCATGCTTTGAGAAGGTTCAAGACCAAAGTTATATTTTAAATTGATAGTAGTGTGATTTAGCGAAATAACATAATAATAAAATATAAAGGTAAGGAAATCACACAAAGAAAATAGCTTTGTATATCCAATATGGGCTAACTAGTCCTCCCAACTAGTGACTTTTTCACTAGTAAGCTGAGAAATCTCTCAACTTAAATTTTTTCCACTAGTCACACTTGTATTTTCTTGGCCTCAACAAACATACAAATATCACCCAAATTTTTTCTCAACTAGACAAACTTCATTATGCTTACAACAAAATGATAATGATGATTTGTTTGGATATGATCACAACATTATTGATATAGGTTGAACTAAGAATACACTCAAATGTTTGATCTTAAAATTTATTACAAAGAGCATAAGTGTGTTTATTGATAATTAAAGAGAACTTTGATAGCTTTACATTTAAGAAAATGAAATATGATTGATTGTAGTCTCTTAGAGATTGCAACTTAAAGCACCTTCTATTTATATCTTGGGAAGGCTCCTTGTTGTTGAAAAGGACATATATAAGCATTGGACACATGTCTCAAAGTGTTATAGCAATTAGCTTGAACGTCCTCTATAATCTAGGTAAACATTCTCTTCATTCTAAGAAATCATCTTCTTCTTTGAGGAAGTTAATGATTGTCCTCAACTTATATGAAGATGACCTTATCTATATGGAGACATCATCTTTTGTATGCATATGATAAATAAGTTTGATCATTCTCTTGACAGCTTATGACAACATGTAATAAGTTGTAAAGTAGGGTGAATGAGCTTGAAATGAGTTATCCATTGTACTTGCACTGCAGAATTACACCCATGATTGGAGAATTATTTTCTCATCCATGTTTTGATTGTTCTAAACTCTTGTTAATATGTCGCTTTATACTTAATGGAGCTGTAAGGCTATCATATTATGACATTGAGATTGAGGCTCATAAATTTGATTTTTATTATTTCATTGGTTTCAAAACAATTAAGTATATTTATTTATTTACGAGAATGATTGTATGGTTTTAAGCAGCCAAAAAAAAATATTTAACTTTTGATTTATGATTTGGTATTATGATATATGATATCTTTTATTTTTTGAAATTTTCTTAGTTTGTTTGGTTACTACCATTTACCAAATAAAAATATAAAATAAACTCTAAATTTTCACTCAATATATGTAGAATAAAATATTTTGGGGTTTAGAGTGTCAAAGATAGATTCGTTGATATTTATGGTGCGTCAGGATCTGATTGGTCATGAATATCGTGAGGTGATGCTCTTCACACATTCTAGCAAATCTCGGGTTGAGATAAGTAGACACACCACTTCACTTTCACTTATGCTTGGACCAAAGTCAATAGGTCAATATCTTCCCCCACTCCAAAAATACAAGTTGTATGTGAGAGTTTTCTTTCGAGAATTGTACCGTGCACCCCCAATTTTACCTTCCACCTCCCCTATTTTTTTCTAAAGGCCATTTTACCTTTTTTATTTTGTATAAAACCATAAATATTTAAAAAGTATAAACTTTCGAAATAATAAAAAGTTAGTTTTTTTTATATTTTCGAAAGTTTGTTAAATTTGAAACTTTCAAAATTTAATTTTTCAGAAAATTTAACAAATTTTGAAACTTTTGATAATTGTCAAAGTTTCGAAATGCTAATTTTCAGGATTTTCTAAAACTTTCGAAACTTTGGATAAATTTGAAAGTTCTGAAGTGTGATTTTCCAGAAAATATCAAAATTTTCCAAAGTTTTGATGAATTTGAAACTTCCGAAATTAAGTATCAAATTTATTACTATTAATTTATTACTATAAATATATTACTATTTATTACTATAAATTTATTATTATTAATTTATTACTATTTATTATTAATAAAAATGCATTTCGGAACTTGCAATACCAAAGTTTCAAAAGTTTCAAAATTTTGGGGAAAATGAACTTTAAAAGTTTGATTATCATGGAAACTTTTGAAATTTGGAAAATTAATATTTCCAAAATTTCAAAATTTCGAAACAATTTTACTTCCCACACCCCTCATTTTACTTCTCACACCCCTTAATTTTTTTTAAACCCAAATTGCCCTTCCCTCTTTATTCAATTAACCACTCATTACCTTCATCTTCATTACCTACCAACTTCAACCATCTTCATTATTCTTCAATCATTTTGATACATTTGATGTTCAATAAACTTGAATCATTTTGAACATCTTCATCATCTTCATCATTTTAGTGAATGAAAACAACTAGGTATGTATTTTGCAACTGA
Source organism: Cicer bijugum (assembly GCA_037974875.1). Taxonomy (NCBI): domain Eukaryota; kingdom Viridiplantae; phylum Streptophyta; class Magnoliopsida; order Fabales; family Fabaceae; genus Cicer; species Cicer bijugum. The sequence continues at coordinate 141,783 of JBBPBT010000240.1, forward strand.
TGTTTTTTTTCCAGATCTGAGTTTTGTACGTGAACTCAATTCACATATATTCACGTGAACGTAATTCACGTAGCTTATGAAATGAAGAAATTTTAGAATTTACATGAATTAGATTGACGTACACCTACGTGAATTGAGTTCACGTGTGAACTCCATAACAAAATTTGTGTGCCTACGTGAATACGTGAACTCCATAACAATTTTGTGTCTACGTGAACTGACAGGTGAACTTTATCAGTCTACGTGAACTGAGTTCACGTACGTGAACACCAACAACCTACGTGAACTGAGTTCACGTCCACATACGTGATTTGAGTTCACGTATGTCACCACATTCAAAATATGTGAACTGAGTTCACGTTCATCATTTCAAAAGAGCCTTCAAACCCAAAAATCCCAAAAAACCTTAAAACACCCCTAAACCTAGAAAACTTCTTCATTCAACAGCCCCATTCAGAATAAATTGCAGGTGATTTAAACCCAAAATTCCAAAATGCATACAGTTAACCCAAAAACGAAAAACAACAATGGCTTACTTGATTGATTGAAGAAGCTTCAAGTGATTCAAGATGGTGTTGAACGTGTTGAAGATGGTGTTCAAGATGATTGCTTACTTGATTGAATGTTAAAATGAGTTTATAAATTAATGAAGAGATTGAAGAATATAAACTATTGAAGATGAAGGAGATGAAGGTGTAAGATTGAAGGAGATGTGATTTAATTGAATAAAGAGGGAAGGGCAATTTGGGCATTTTGGGTTAAAAAAAATTGAGGGGTGTGGGAAGTAAAATTGATGTCGAAGTTTATCTTACTTAATTTTAGATTTCAAAAATTTCAAATGTTCGAATGTTTGCAAATGCGATTCGGACAATTCAAACTTTTGAATAAAATGGATGGAAAAAAAAGAGAGAGAGAGAATTTTTTTGAAATTTTTACTAATAATATTAGGGGCAATCAGATTTTTTTGTTTTAATGTTATAAACATAGATTCAAAAATGTCATTAAAAAATATATTGACTTAATAGTAGAGACTAAAATTGCTTGCAAGATAATTTTATAAACACTAAAACATATTTAATAATTTTATTATAACATCTAATCAACTTCTAAGTTTCTTAAAAAAATAATTCAAAATAATCATATTATATTTACTACATATATTTAATTTAAACGTATATACAACTATTTTTTAGGAATTATATATACTTTTCAACAGAAAATATATTAACTTCTTCAAAGGAAAAATTATCATTATTCGCAAATTGTCAAAAAAGAGAGGAGAGTTCCAACATGATCATGCATAGTGAATAAAGGTGAGAATACATTATGTTTACAAAACTCAATTAAATACTTATTTTAAATGCATAAAGTTTTTAAATATAATTCGAAGCCTATTTGACATTAAGTTCTAAGCACGCTAATATGCAAAGTAAATAGACCGAATCCTATAAATAATTTGTGTATTCTTTGTTTTTAAAATCTGAAAATACAAAATTGGAAAAATATTACTAAGAATTAAAATGATTTTCTAGTTATTTGATTTTGACATTGTTTTTAAATGATGATTTGATTTTAATTTTGTTTTTAAATGATGATTTGATTTGATTTTAAATCAAATCAAATAATTATTTAAAAAAAAAATTTAAGGAATCAGACTAATACATATTTCAAATTTTTTACTTATTTGATTTGATTTTGATATTTAATTTGATGGCTATATACATACTCCTCATACTGTTATAGCGTATGAACATCTAAAACTTGTACAATTTTCACAATTCTGATTAAAAATAATGGACCGAAGGATGAGGTTTTGGGTTGTTGCACTAATAGTAACGTTATACATGAGTGTAACAGTGACAAAGTCAAACGGTGTGCATCCTTTGCACAACCAACTTCAACAAGAGATAGGGGTAAAATGGGCTTTCCTAGTTGCTGGTTCTAGAGGTTATGAAAATTATAGACACCAAGCTAATGTATGTCATGCCTTTCAAGTATTAAAAAGTGGAGGTCTTAAAGATGAAAATATTATTGTTATGATGTATGATGATATCGCCGATAGTGTAGAAAATCCAATCCCTGGCTCTTTAATTAATGAACCAGATGGGCCAGATGTTTTTCAGGGCGTTCCTACGGTACACATTTTCTTTGTATATTTTTTTTATCAAAATTGAAGTAATTCAATGTGATTGTACTAATTTCAACCTCAATCCAAACAATGACTCAATTTCTTTCAAATTAATTCAGCAATTATATGAAGTTAGTCTTTATTTTTTTACAAAATTTATTTTTATTTAATAATTGAATTTGTTACATTTATATTCTACAAAAGATTAAAGAGTGAAATTGAAATATGCTCCTACTTATCCTATTTTATATTTATTTATTTATTTTTAAAAGTGAAATTTTTTTATCAGGATTATACAGGAATCGAGGCAACTATAAACAATTTTTACGCAGTACTTAGAGGCGACAAAAGTTCTCTTCAAGGAGGTACCGGTAAGGTACTCAATAGTAAGCCGGAAGATACCGTATTCATTTACATTGCTGGTCATGGTAACAAAGGGATAATAGGTTAGTAACATCTATTCATTTTTCCTATAATTTGCAATTGATAATAGGTTAGTAACATCTATTCATTTTTCCTATAATTTGCAATGCATATGATTAATAATTACCTTTATTTATATGTAATATTTTATTAATTTTCTGTAATAATAACACTCCTATGTAATTCTTGTTCTCAATCATAGTTTTTATTACTTGCATGTATTTGTGTCTAAGGATGTGAATAGGTCAGGTTAGGCCAGACTTTGAAAGATATGAGTCTAGCTTACGAATTATTTTTTAGGTCTAAGTCTGGCCTACCACCTAGGGTTTTTTTTCGGCATGTTCTGGCCTTTTTAAAATTATGATATACCTAGCAAATGAATTACTTTCATTTCATGCCAATTAACACTATAAAACAATAAATTTAATTAAAATAATTTCAGTAAAATAAAGTGGATCAAAATTCAAAAGACATGACTTTGTCCATTATTTCTAAATATTTATATATTATATATATTTATCAATATTCAAAAATGAAAATCAAAATCAAATATTTTTTGTTAATTGTGAAACTTTTTATTTTAAATCATTTATATAGAATTTTAATTTACAAATATTCAAACTATTATTAATATTAATAGAGTAATTATAATCATTAATATTTTAGTTTCAAAACCGAAATTCAAAATTTATAACAATTCATTTACAAAATATTAATTGTCAAACAATTATACAACAAATATAAAAAATTGCAAATAAATTACTTTAATTTCATGTTA
>JBBPBT010000240.1:145554-172297 GCA_037974875.1 Cicer bijugum
TTCATTTGTAATTATTTGTATACTTATAATTGTTTGACAATTAATATTTTGTAACTAAAAAATATTTTATAACCAAAATATTAATGATTCATCTGCCAATATTAACAATTTCAACATCGGATTTAGTAGATTTCTTTAAAATGATCAAAGTCATTAACTTTAACATTTGAAAAATTTATACAATACATACAGATTTGTGTTCTGAAATTTAAAATGATTTAATTTACTCAATTCAATGTCAGACATCTTTTAAACATGCTTAAAATTAAAGTAAAAATTATTTAAAAACTAAGTAGAAAAAAATGAGATAAAACATAAAAACACAATAGAACTCTAAAACTTACACATAAGCTTTTTTGCTGAGGTGGGATATGTTTACACATGTGGAAGAAATACTATGAGGTGGCATGAGTGTCTGTTTTAAATATATATAATTGATATCTTTTATAACTTAGCTAATTATATTTTATTGCTCTTCTTATTCTTTTTGTAAAATATTTTTACATAATACATTTTACACAAATTATACTCTCAAGAAGAATAATTTGGTAGATTTTTGTGGATAAGAGAGCAACCACTCTCTACTTATCATTGACGTAGTATATTTTACCTCTCTACGTCTTGATATTTGGAATATGTATTTTTTTAATGTAAGGTTATAGCATTTATTTATAATACATAGTTTATTTTGTTTATTTAATTGTTTAATGCATATGTTTATAAAGAAAAACACTTGAGATGGTAGTTTACTGATAAATGCTTAGCCTTATAACTTTAAGGTTTAGAGTTAAAATATAATATTTAGTGTTACTTTAATTAATAAAAAAAATAACTTCAATTTTTAAAAATTATAAGGAATTATTTTTATTGATGGGAAAAATATCATTATTTGATCAGCATTGCCAGATGACAAACTAATATATGCCGACCAGTTCTTAGAGGCATTGAAAAAGATCAATTACAAAAAAATGGTATGTTTCCTTCTACATATTGTAAATATCAACTTCAAAGTGAACAATATTTTTAAAGAATAAAAAATATATGAAGATCAAAATAAATAAAAATAATTAATGTTATACCAAAACAAATACTTTTAATTGAGGTTCGTCAATGCATTGATTGTTTTATTTAATTTAATGGAATAAAGGTGATATTCATAGAATCATGTAACGCTGGGAGCATGTTTGAAGGGCTTCTTCGAGATAATTTAAATATTTATGCAACCACATCTTCCAGACCAGATGAGAATAGTCATGCGTTTTACTGTCCACGTGGAATAATGCCTCCACCGCCTGCTTATACAGTTTGTTTGGGTGATTTGTACAGTATTTCTTGGTTGGAATTCAGGTATGGTTAAGTTATTCAATACATTTTTTTCTAGTTTTTTTCCACCACATAAAAACTCACAATTCTCACTCTCAAGAGTTTTTTTTAATGCATTTTGAGATTTCCGACGCTCTTAGGGACAAAACTAAGAGTTTGAGTATATATGTATAAATATATCATATATACTATCCAAATAATCGTCAACAATACTCCATTTTCTATTGAACCCCTCTTTATAACATCACATATAAATAGATATTACATATTTTGGGTTTTATTTATGAAACAGTGACCAATATGATAGAAAAAACAAAACTTTGCTTCAACAATATGATGTTGTAAGTCGTTCAATCAACTGTATACATACATATGTGAACATAATGTCAATTCAATATTAAATACTTGCAATTAATGTACAGGTTTGGTTTAGAACACTTTTCACTGGTGACGAATATAGTGCTCACGTGATGCCATATGGAGATCTAACTATGCAGAATGATGTACTTGATACATATTTTGGTGCTAAACCAATTGTAGCTAATGATAACTACCATTTCAATAGAACTACAACTCATGAGCATTCTAATAAACAATTTAATACCACAACAAGATTGGTCAGCCAACAAGATGCTCGTTTACTTTATCTGGAGCTTAAGGTTATTTTCATTTCAATCTCTTACTAGAATATGGATCTTTTACTATTAGCTTTACGATGTAACCTATTGTAGAACATTAGATTATCCTTCTTAATCTAAAAATCTACAACAGGATAACCTAATAGAATACAATAGGAAACACTTTAAAGTCCAATGTAGAGTATTTAAAATCATCTTATTGCATGTATGTGTCAATAAATAGCTTCAAGTACTACAAACATTCATTATATTTACCATTTTCTCTATTTGTTTAATTGAAATTTGAACATAAAATTTATTCCAATATTGAGAAGACAAATTTTTATGAATAATTTTAGTTGGAAAAGGCATCAGATGGATCCATGGATAAGTTAAAAGTTCAATTTGAGTTGGATGATGAAATTTCCCAAAGAAAACATGATGACCATAGTGTATCTCTCATATGGAAACTTTTGTTTGGAGAAGACACAACCTCTACTATGATGGCAAATCTTCGTTCAGTCGGTCAACCTCTTGTCGATGATTGGGATTGTCTTAGAATGCTTGTAAGAAAAATATTAATTGATTTTTATAAATGCATGTATATTGCTTGTTTAATGGCTTGCTAACACAATTTTATCATGCAGAAAAATACATACGAACATCATTGTGGTGTCTTAACACATTATGGATTGAAATACATGCAAGCCTTTGCTAACATGTGCAATTATGGCATTTCCAAGAAACAAATGATTGCAGCATCATCTCAAGCTTGTTCACACAGTGGCGGATCTTTTTAGACATGGCACCCTTTATATTTTTAAATTTCTTTTATATATATATATATATATATATATATATATATATATATATATATAATAATTAACGATATATTATCAAAATAATAGTGATAAACTATTAAAATATCTTTGAACGATGTGGTTTTGAGGAATTTTCGCTTCTCTCTTATTAGCAACTCAACTATTAATTATTAACAAATTTTTTCATATTAATTATTGATATATGATATAGTGTGATACTATGTTTTAATTGTGAATTGTTTTATAATTTTCATCTTTGTCAAAAAATTTCTTTTTGAAAGAATATATCAATTTTTTTATGTTTAAATATTTTATTTGATTGAATTGTGTGAATTATGTGATTTGTGAAAATTGTGTAACTTGTGAAAATTAAAATTCTACAAAAAAAACTATATGAATTTTAAAAATTTCAATTATAATATTTAAATTTCATTTAATACTTATTGCTCACCGGTCCCACCAAATATTTTGTGCAAGATCTGTCACTCCCTGTGAAGAATGATGTTCCTTAAATTTTACGCATAATTTAGAGTTGGTTTGTATTGATTTTTTATGAATTCAACAGTTGTGAAATTTTTGAAGTGTGTTAGGTTTTAATAAGAGAAATTAGGTTTTTAATTTTAGTCTATATTTCTTTAATCAATTTTTATTAGGTTTTGTAATATTTCTAAACTATATCTGATTTCTAATTTGAATATTTGTGAAATTTTTGAAGTAGGTTAGGTTTTAAATTCATTTTATATTTCTTTAATCAAAACAATCTTGTTCCTTCTTCTTCTTCATCAGTCTAAAATAGTTGACAAATTGTAGAAGAAGAAATCTAGAAATATGTGAAAGTTGGAGAGGTAGAGAGAGTGAGGTACGAGATACAGAAATTGAAAATCTGATTCACGATGTGCGGAAGAGTGAGAAACACAAGTAAGCAAAAGGAGGGACGACGAAGATCGGATTGCGGTAGTGAACTTACACTACAATGGGAGGGATGGTGAAAGAACTGATACTATGACACTATGGTTTTATTAAGCAAAGTATATTTTTTATCAAAATCAAAGTAATTCAATGTGAGTGTATAAATTTCCATGTCAATTCAAATAATCACTCAATTTTTTTCAAATTAACTTAGCAATTATATGAATTGTTTTTTTTTTTTTTATTGGGGTATTCTTGTATAAAAAACAGAGTATCCTTTTAGTATTTTGGTTTTTGACAAAAAAAAAAAATCTATTTAATAATTGAATTTATTACATTTTTATTTTACAAAAAGATTACAAAGTGAAACTGAAATGTATTCTTGTTTATCCTATTTTATATTTATTTATTTGTAAAAGTGAAAATTTTTATCAAAATTATATAGGATACAATGCAACTCTAAAAAAAAATGAGAGGAAGAGTTATATTTATACGAGAACAATGGTTCTTTATAGCGGCCAAAGCAGCCACAAAATTGGACATTTGTAACGGCCAAAGCGGCCACAAATGCCAACGGTAAAAAAACTGACTTTGTGGCGGTCAAAGCATCCATAAATGTCAACGGTACACTACGCCTTTTATGGCGGCTTTTGCAGTCACAAACGAGTGACTTTGTGGCACCATTCGCAGTAACAAAGGAGTAATTTTGAGGTGGTTTTTGCCCTCATAAATGCGTGATTTTATGGCGGTCTAAGCTCTCACAAAGGTTCAACGGTGTAATTTTGTTAGGGCTTTTTCCCTCACAATGCTGCAGAAATTCAAATCCATTGTGAGAGCTTTTTCCGCCATAAATAACAACAAGTATTTGTGAGGGCTTTTTCGATCAGTAATTTGTGAGGATTTTTTTAGCCACAAAATATTTTATAAGTTGGCTACAAAATGAGTTTTTCTTGTAGTGAATGTAAATTCTTTTGAGAGAATATAATAGAAAAGTATGTGTATTTTGTCATTAGAGCATACATTACTAAACAAAGACAAATTATTCGATACTTGATGTTATTATTAGAGGCAAACAATCACTTACTTGTCAAGGTTATTAGAGACAGGCGATCAGAGCGTTGCTTGTATTACTAGAATCACCATGCACGCGTTTCAAGGCACGTTCACCACACTTAAGATATGGAAATAAGAGTGGATTTTTCGTGCTCCTTTAACTTAGTTCAATCATCAGATGCAACATAAAATCATACAAGATCAACTTGATTTGGGAACTGCACACTTTATCAGAATGTTAGTGCTTTAAATTGTTCTCACAAAATAATGTTATTATCATCCAAACAAGTAAGGGTCATAGTTTTTCAAACCAACTTGGTTATAACATTCTTCCACTTTTTGATGATGACAAACATATATTTTTGTGAACAATTTTAAATTTTAATGGAGTAAACAACATAAAGTACTATAGCAAGGCTCCCCCTTAAAATATGTATGTTTAATTCGTAAGACTAAAGATATTCTCACAGAAGAGTTAATAAGCGTTACTAAATGAAATTAAAAAATTGAGAGTTTCCTTAAAACTAGTTATTCAAAAATATAGTATCCCCTTTTTCCATCACACAAAAAGAGAAAAAAGGATTACAAAACAAATCAAACTAAATAGACAAAAAAAAATTACAAGGAACTAAATATGTGGATATGTTAGTCCAGCTAAAATCAAACTAAGGGTAGTTTGAATATTCTCCTTATTCTTAGTTGTTTGTTCTTGAACACATGAACACATCAGTCTTAGCTTCTAGAAGATAAAGGTTTTCATTTTCGACATACTAGGAAGGATCCATAGGAAGTGGCAACGTAACTTCCAAAGACAAAGTTTGCATATCTTAAATCAATAGTAGTAGGAGCTTCTAGGGTAGGAATCTCAATTTGTGGATGAACACTGGAAACTACAATGATGCTAACGGGACAACACTAGGAGTTATAGATGAACACCACTAAAGAGAGGTAAGGAATGAATCGAGGTTTGGAAAGACTGGAGTAATGAAGTGCGGGAGGGATTAAGTCTAGAGGGATGACATAGGTGGAAGGATCAACGTGAAAAAGGGTTGAGGGAGGTGAAGATGAGTCATCTGATGATGTATCGTAAACTAAGTAAATGATTACTTGAGTAGTTGTCTTTACTTCTTTGTGAATGGGATTCACGGGGCTTGGTGAGCTAGGATCAAATGCAAGGATGGTGAAGATAGGTATTTCTAGCATGGTACAATTGGTAGGTGTTTGTGGAATAGTACAGTTGATAGGCGTTTGTGGAGGGTTGGACTTGAGAGGGAAAGGATGTGATTTGTATCTTAGAGGAAATGCCAACTAAGTTTGTATGAAGGGTAGAAGGCATGAGAGGTTCTGGTTCAGGTTAGAGGGTAGGAGTAGTTTGCTCTTATTTTGATGTTACCTTTCATTTCTTCCTCAGAATTAGTAGCATACAAGTATTATTCACTTTGCCTCTTCAATCTTTGAGTATTCTTATTTGGCCTCTTTAGGCTAAAGGTGCAAAGACGAAAAGGGGGGTTGAATTGTGTTTGAATAATTTGATCATTTTTCCATTATTTGATTAAACTGATTCAGACCTGATGATTTACTTGGAGTAGAAGTAATAAAAAAAAACTAAGGAGTGCAGAAATAAAGAGACACAAGTAATTTTTCCTAGTTCACCACTAACTTGGCTACATCTAGTCCCTTCACTCAAAAAAAATTAATCCATTAATTCAACAGCTTGAATTACAAAGTATCAGACCCTCCAAGCCAATCTTCTCTAACAACCCCAGACTTTTGAGGAACGCACACACCTTTACTCTACCAGCAAAGTCTTATCCACACAATCTAAAAACTCCATATTGTTGAAGGCATATTAACGCCGCTATCGAGTTTGAATACAAAGGTTTTGAACTTTACTAGTTTCTTTCAACGAGTTGATTATAAAAATGAATATCACACTCTACGAAAATAACTTAGAAAATATTTCTCATTCGAACAAGTGTTTCTCCCTTTGAACTATAACATGAATTTGGAATTATGAGTTTGAGTTATCCTACTTTTTTTTTCAATTATCTTATTTTATAGCATTAAGTATCTATTTATAGATAAAATTATGGCTTCAATTTAGTCCTTGTTAAATTCTGAATTGTATCTTCATTCCTTGTTTGGTTAATAATGATCTTATTCAAAAATAATTATGAACAAGATGTTTTTTCATAATATGTTTTTTAGCCATTTTTTCTGAATCCAATCTGAGCAGTTCGTCTATATTGATTATGTTTGTATTTTTTTCAGAGTGAGTTTGTAAATTCCTCAGATTGAGTTTGTAAATTCTTCAAATTGATTATGTTTGTATTATGTTCAGATTGATTTTGTAAATCCTTTAAATTGATTATGTTCGTATTTTGTTTAGATTGAGTTTGTAAATTCTTCATATTGAGTTTGTAAATTCTTCATATTGAGTTTGTTCATATTTTGTTGTAGATAAACTTTGATCAAATCTTCTTCAAATTTTGACAATGTCTTCTTTTCAACTTGGTCAAAGATTTTCTTCAATCATAAATTTGAAATAAATCTTATTTTAGATTTTCTTCAAAAATATTTGATCATAACTTCTTTTCAACTTGGTCAAAGATTTTCTTCAATCATAATCTAAATCAAATCTTACTTTAAATTTTCTTCAAAAATATTTGACCATATCTTCTTTTCAACTTAGTCAAAGATTTTCTCCAATCATAAATTTGAATCAAATCCTATTTTAGATTTTCTTTAAAAATATGAATCTTCTTTCATACTCTGTGATGTTAAATATATTTTTCTCATAAAATATTTTTGTTAACATCAAAACTAAATATAAAAGCAACTTCGTTCCAACAATCTCCCCCTTTTTGATGATGACAAAACTGTATTTTTTATAATAATTTTTCTTTTAAATACATTGACACCCCCCTTACATAGTGCTCCCCTTAAGTCTAAGTATTTTTTTCTCTCCACATTATTAAACATATTTTCCCCCTTTTATTTATCATATAAAAAGACTTGAAAGTGAAACTCGACTTTTTTTTAACTTTCCCTTTTTTTAATTTGCCTTTTTTTAATTGAATGAAAAAAAAAACATAAATTTTATCCGAAGTATAAAAACTAAACTACTCTAAGGTTGGAACAACATCAGTTAGGAGAAAGAATACAATTTAGGTTTTTCTTGATGAAGTCAAACATATCTTCAACAAGTGGTTTGGTAAATATGTCAGCTCACTGATGTTTGGTGTCTACAAACTGGAAGCACACCTTTTTGAACAAAGTCCCTAATTAAATGGTGTTTGATTTCTATGTGTTTAGCTCTAGAATGAAGTATGGGATTTTTGGTTAGGCAAATAGAAAATGTGTTGTCAAAATAAATGGGAATGTTGGTTTCTATGAGCATATCTTCTTGTGAACAAATTATGAGCATGTCTTCTTGTGAATAATATTTTGACCATATTTTCTTGTGAACAATATTTTGACCATATCTTTTTGTGAACAATATTTTGACCATATCTACTTATGAGCAATATGTTGATCATATATTCTTGTGAACAATATTTTGATCATATCTTCTTTTCACATTGGTAAAATATTTCCTTCAATTATAATTTTGAATCGTATCTAATTTCATATTGTGACACCCTAAACCCAAATGGAAATAAAAAGTAAAATGCACTAGTTTTGAAAGAGATTCGTAGCAGTTCCGAAATAGAGTATAAAAGAAATTCAAATATAAGGCTCACCACGTCACACTCACACTTGCACAAGACGTTTGCATAAAAATTCTTAATTAAAAATCCTTTAACATCAAATATAGTTGAGGTTTATTAAACAATTATTTTTAACATAAAACATGTTCAAAACTTATTGTGTCTCCTCCAATTCTGAATTTGTAACTGTTTAAATGGACAAAAAGATATTCATGTAACTATTTTCATACCTTATGCAATTAGCTTTCAAATCGTAGGCCCTCCACTGCCACGAGAAAACCTTTTGGATACATTTGAGTTTGCACAACCTCACTTTATCAACTCAAAAGGAAAACTCTATGTAGCCCAATTATTTTCCAAGAAGTATATAGAGTTGGAGAATTCTTCTTTTGCACAAATAGTTTTTGAGTCATTGATTATTGTTAGTTAGAGTATTATTTTTGCAGACATATTAAATATCATCTACAGTATGAATATATAGTGGTTCTCCAAAAGACAGAAGATTGGTCAGCTTCATAGTAGTGTAATTATTGTGTTGTTGGGGGATTTAAAACTATGTACTGTTTAATATATAAAAGATTAATGTTTAACATTTAGATTCATAAATGTTTTATGTTGTCCAATATTTTGTAAAATACTTCCTATTTGAAGTTTCTACATCTGTTTTACTTCTACTCAATTGTACATACACGAGTTATTTGTCAAAATTTTTAAGTCAAGTTGTATAGAAGTCTCATACTCAAGACATTGGAATTTAAATTTGTCATTTCTTTGACATGTGTAGAATGAAATAAATATCAAATGACAAAATCATATACATATTTTTCTAACAAACACTTTGACAATAAATTTAAATTTTTTCTTTCAGTTTTTCTAATAATATTTTTCTATTAAGAAAGTAACTAGAGTTAAATTAAAATATTAGTTTAAATTATTTTTACTATGATTAAAACATAGTGATATAAGACATTAAATTATAAATCGGTTGATTAAACCTTTAAATATATTTTTAACAGCTTTAAATATTATTCATTCATTAAAATATAACTAAATTTTAACATAATAATTCAATAGATAAAATTTAATATATGAATTAATTGCTATTACAATCTCCAAATATTCTACATATTCTCAAATGTACTTTTATAAACTCATGGATGATAATTACTCAAATTAACTCAATTGACAAAAACAATCAACAGACAAAATTAATAAATTATATTATTTTTAAAATTTTAAAATATTATCCACAATAATATTAATATATTAAAGTCTAAATATCTCGTGCAACACGCAAACCATTTTTTAGTTATTAATTTATTACAAAGTATGAGAAAGAATAAGAGGTTTGTTTGTAAACATCTTAACAAATTAAAACTCATATTTATTTATACATGGAAAATGTGACTATAATAACATCTTCTCACCTTTTTAAAGCCTCCGTACGCAAAACACGCTCTTTCAACGTCATTTTCGGACTCATTCTCTCCAAGCCTTTATCTCCTTAAAAATAATAATACACAAGAAAAACAAATGCTTTTTTCCAATAAATTAAAGAAAAACAAAAAACTTTTAGTAAGAAGATATAATATAATAAATGGGACCGGGATGATTGGTCAAAACAACTAGACCTGATTATGTCTCCTCCCTACTTCTGATCTGGTAATTCATTATTTCTTTCGCTTCCATTCTTGAATATAATTTCATCATTTTTTTCCTTAAACATTTTTATCTTTCAATTTCAAAAAAGATGCTGAAAATTAAATGATTTAGATCCATGTAGCTAACTAGCAAGACATAACCATAAACAAACATGCCTATACAAGATTTTGCTTATATATAGCACCTTAAAATTTTAAATTTTGAATATATATATATATATATATATATATATATATATATATATAATATTCCTTAATTCCGTCACCCTTGTATGCTCAATATATAGAAATGAATTAAATAAAAAAGAAAAGAGATATTGCAAAGTCTACTCCATCTTAATGTTAGTGGTCAATCACCAAGAAAAATTGTGAACATTAAATGGTTATTACCATCTTATTATTACATAGATTGAAATAAGGTGAAATTTTTAGAAAAAAACGTAAAGTAAATTAAAAATAGTTTAATATAATAAATTGACATGACATTGAATAATAAAATATTAAGTACTGTATGAAACAAAACTTGTGCTAACCAAAAATTTTAAAATTCATGACATGAATGATAAAGGTTAGCAACACATTTTAATGAATTGTTTCCCATCAAAACATGTAATAATTATTATTATATCTTGTAATTATTCTCTGCACTGTAGTGCAGGGTGATATATAGATAGAAGAGAAGAAGATGGAAAGTTCAAAAAGTTTATCAAACTTGAGAAACTACTCTCAAGAAAACACATTAATGAGTACATATGAAAAAGGTGAATCATGTTTAGAAGGTGGAAAAGAAGGACTAAGGAGACATCAACGTACATATTCTGATAGCATGTTATGTGATCAGCAGCAAGAAGTAGTACCTTATTGGTTGAATGATCTGCTTGATGATGATGAACCTACAGAGTTAGAAGATAAGCCTCTTTCATGCAAGACTCATAGACGTTCATCAAGTGACTCCATAGCATACGTACATAATAACACGGTAATAACTGATGACTCTAAAATCAAGGAACAACCCTCATTTCAACATCATCAATCTAGAACTACTGATTCAAAACGAGGTGGTGTTAAAAGGTATATCATAAATTAATTAAGTCGATGAAAATAATCAGTTTATTTGTTGTATAATTATTATTATAATAATTAATACAGGCATTCAGCTCAACAATACCGTGCTAGGAAAGTTCAATATATTGCTGAACTAGAAAGAGGTATCCAATCTTTACAGGTATTGATGAGTATTGATGAATTTTAAAATTGGTAATAGAAGAAATTGTGTTATCACGTTCACATTAATACTTTCTTGTAGGCAGAAGGATATGAAGTTTCAGCGGAGCTTGAATTTCTTGATCAGCAGAACCTGATATTAGGTATGGAGAACAGGGCCCTCAAACAACGCTTAGACAGTTTATCCCAAGAGCACTTCGTCAAATGTTGTGAGTACTAATTATTCTTAATTATCTTATATGTCCCTTAATTGCTCAAACATTTGCTAATTAATAATTGGTTTTGATTGTGTTGTGGATGGATGATGTCACGTAAATAATACAGTGGAGCAAGAAATGCTTGAGAGAGAGATCACAAGGCTTCGAAATCTTTATCAACAACAACAACACAAACAGCACCAGCAAAAGCAAAATTATGGTAGGAATCGATCTAAACGTCAATTAGATCTTGATTCCTCAATTGCCAAACTTTCTTTGAAGAATAAAGGAACTGAATCGCATAAAGTCAGATAATTTGATTAGATTGTGAGGTCTCATTCTTAAATATAGTAAAATCCATATTCATTTATATATTATCTCTCGTTTACATAGTAGAATGTCCCAAGTATTGTGGAATGGATCGATGCAAATATGCATTATTGGCAATAGCATATGGTCCCAGTAGACCAGTAGGATGGAAAATTCTCTATGTAAACTCTACGTTTGTTTAATAAATTTCATGTTAACCGTCCATTTAAATAGAATTTCTTGTTTAGTTTGAAACACCAGATTGGAGATGCTTAAACGGTTTTCCTTTATATAGATTCTTTTACATACTTTTACTTTATCTAGTTGTGTTCAGGATCCATCCTAAGCCAAGATCGAAGGAACATTATGTCTGATATAACCACTTCTCTCACTATACTACAAGGGATCAGTTGAAGAGAAAGGCTCTCTGATCTATGATTAAAAATCATCACTTTAATAAATAATTTCAAAGGAACTTCATTCTATCAAATATATTACCAAATTCGTTCAGGAAAAAATGGAAAACCAAATCGGATAGCAATGATACATGAATATATTAATTTTATGTATATAATGTTTATATGGGTATATAATTATTTGATTATCAAACATACTAGCAATTAGTAACCAGTGCAGTGGCTAAGCGAGATCCATGTAGACCTCCATAAGTAGGTTCAATACCAGGCAGGGAACTCTATTCACATTTTATATATATATTTTGTGTAGCGTCACTCACTCTACACACGAGTGACATAATAAGAAAGCTCCAAGGCCAAAGCTTAAAATATATTACAAGTTGCCTAAGCCGATTCTCGTGAATTTCAAGACTAGTGTCCAAAATTTCCTCCTATACATGTGTTATCTACTTACTCTGTTCAATATGACCACATTCCCTAGTATCACTACAACAAGGAAGAACTCATAGAATTGGCAAAGAAATGCTCTGCACAAATCAACTTCTGTTGACGTGATTTGCTTCCAATAAGATTCTGTAGCATAGAGGGGCCTCCACCAAATCTATTTTGATACATTTTCCTCACAATTAGGTGTTTATCCAGAACCATCAATTCCAGAAGAGTTCTACAGCTCTGTCAGACACATGAATAAGCATTTACTCGAATGAGAAGTGCACAAAAACAAGGAAAACACATTGGAAAAAATAGCAAAAATAATGATGTTAAAGTTGAGGATTACAATAAACCATAAAATTGATGAAACAACTAATATAGTACAGCCTCCTACAAAAAAACAGGCATTTTATGGTGGCTTCTAAGGAAAAAGAGCAATCAAGTCCCTCCCTAGTCTACCATTAATAGTACATACCATTAGATCTATTAAATAATTAAAGGGTTCAGATTTGTTGCAAATAAAAAGTAACATCTATGCCTTCTCCTACCCAATCACTGCTCTCTTTCTGTTTCCCATCAAAACATTCATTGATGGAAGTTTTCATAGTCTGCTTCTTGCCTTCCTTGTCATCTTTCAAATGACTCTCTGACAAACTCCCAATACAATAAAACTGATTATGATTATACTAATTCAAAACCCTCAACAAATTATCCATCATAAAACGCTGTCGTCCTCGCCTATTACAGACCACCGCACATCCTTCACTCCTAAATGCAGTGTTTCACGTGAGAGTGGGATTGCAGAATGGTAACCCTGTTTGTTTGTGTAAGGGAAATTGGATGTGTCTTGAAATTTTCACATATGGAAGCCCTTCTTTTGGTTTGGTCTTCATGTTATCGTCCATCCACATTATCCCTGTTTCTTACCATAATTTTATGTAGTTTTTTATGTTCCTGGAGTTATGAAGATGTGTGTTTCCAAACAAAACTGAACACCACGTGGAGTTGGGATTTCTTGTTTGATCCCCATTTAGTTTCTTTGAATGTTTCATTTTTAAGGGAAAGGAGAGGATGGGGGAAGGCATACGTGTTGCTTTTTATTTTCAACAAATCTGAACCCTTTAATCATTTTAATAGATCTAATTGTATATTATTTATGGTTAATTGGTGAGGGACTTGATTAATCTCTCACCTTAGAAGCCGCCAAAATTGAAAAGGGCTATCCACTCAATTTCTCTTACAAAAATTTTCGAAAGAAAAAAATGAGAATACGTTGGATAACATCCCAAGAAAAAAGGGATACAAGTAGGACAAATACTGCCATAAACTAGGTCATCATGACTTGAGTACAGACTGTAACCATTATTTCTCAAAAAATATAATGTGAAAATCAATGACCAGAAAATTCAGAATAGAAATTATAGAAAGAATACCTGTGGATTCAACACATGCATCTGACGTAGAATATCATCCTAGCACAGACAAATGAAAATTGTCAGTAGGTTTTTCCCTTTCTTGTTGCAGCAAAAAATATAATTTGGGTTGCACATCCAGACTCTTATTTCCAAACTAAGTACAGCTATCAGCCACTCCATCTCATTCGATGTGTTCTCACTTTAATATTTAAAAATTGATACTTGGACTGGTGCAAAATACTAGATTACTAGTAAGCAACAACACTCAGTACCAATCCTCTTTTGAAGTTGAAAGTTCAATCAAAATTTAAATAAATTAGATCAATGAACAATATATTCATGTATACCTCCAATATCCCTGGGTTCTGCATCACTATTCCAAGAACACGACGCCGGAGTCCCTTGTAAACAATGCTATTGATGGTCCCATCTCCATTGATCCATGGCAATATTGGCAAACATAAATCACCAGAAGAAAATTTGAGCATTTCTTTCTCATGATCACCTCCTGACAAGCCAAGTCTGTCTTGCATGCAGCCTTCATTCCTGTCACAAGCTTGATTTTCAGGATCCACACCCTCATGAGGAAGATTAAGAATTGTCACTTTGTGCACATTATCAAGGCCAGTGATTCTTTCCCTCAGAACATCAGCAGAAGCAGAGTCACTTTCTTCTGATTTGTAAAGCTTGCATGCATTATCACTTTTCTTAATGGTCTTGTTTGAGGAAGGTTGAACAACACGATGAAAACCAGACATAGATGTCAAAAAGTACTTGTGACGGTACAGAGCATCGACAATACGAACAGAATCATAAGCATTGACCTAAAAACAGAAAGAAAGAAAACTGGTTTTGAAGCTGAACCAACTTGAGAATAAACTAGTATAATTTTCAGCAAGAACTTTCAATTCCATCAGAGGTAAATGACTCAAATTATTACTGCTATCATAAACTACTGCAAAATCTAAATAAGCCAGTTCCAGCTGTCACACATTGCTCCAAACTAGCCAAAGGAGCATATATTTCCACTCATACCATAAATTCATGAAAACAGAGGAAAGATAGGGAAAAAAACAATCAAAAAATTATTATTAAAGAACACACAGTATAGTAATAGAGCCTCCACTTAGGGAAGTGTAAAAACAAACTAACCTATCAATGGATTCCAAGGGTTTAGAGGAAAAACACTAGTATTTAGAAAAAAGATAAGACATAATACAAAAGAATCTCTCCCCCGAGAGCGAATATGCTCCTCAAAATCGGAATACCAGTTAATTTCTAAGTTTTACTAAAGATCCTTTCTAAGGGATAAGAAGTCTTCATTTATAGACTTCCCATATAAGGGGAAAAGGTATCAACAGCAACTACCTAACAAACTCTAACTATCAAAACAGAAATATAACTAACCAAACAAACGAACTTCCTAACTACTCTAACAATGCATAACTACTTTAAGTTCCCTTCATTTTCTAACCTAACAATTTCTGTATAAAAGCAGCAGTTTATTCAGAAATATTAAAACTCTATTTCATCCACAAATGATTTGTTGACAAAATAATGGTTGAGTTGTGTTTGAATCGGTGTTTTTAAAAACCGCCCATTCATTGAACCAAAAGGGTACAGGGTTCAAGTTTTAATGGTATGACCATGGTTGAATTGGCAATAATGATATAACATTTTTCATGATATATTAAGCAATGCAGCTTTATATTATTAAAAACCCAATTAGTCTTGGTATAATTCTATGAATACATTAAAATTAACTTTCAAAAGAATAAAAAACATGCTATAAATTAACTTCAAGTCCAAATATGCTATAAACAATTGGGGGACCTTTAAGGCTTTTCCAAATGCTTGAAGAGCATCAACAATCAGTCCATCTACTTCAGCTCCTGAAAGACATAAAGCCATACAACAATAAACAAACTAAATAACTAATGGAAGTTAAATAATTGATTGTTTTTTTATAGATTTAAGTTAATACATTCTAGGTTAAATTTAAAAGCATCTATACCTGGCAAGTTTATAACGTGGGAAATTTCTCCCATGCTTAATCCTCGGTCACCAGCCTTCTGGATGGCAGCATAAACAACCATGAAGACCTCAGCACAAATGGGACATTCTTGTTCTTGATTGGAAGGTACTGTCATCAATCGTCTTGCATACTCTGCCATAGCTTCCCAAGGTGATTCAACATGATTTTCTTCCTTAGGTACTGGGTCACATGAGTTAAAGGTTTCCAGCACATGATCAGCAAGTGAATAATTACAGCTTTGGCCCATTTTCAAATGAAAATTCCCCTCGAAATGTTGGTCATTGTTATCATTATCCTTGAACAAATCTAAGATATCAGCTCTTGAAACTGCAGTGCGGTGTACAGAAATGTTTATACCAGGAAAACCTTTTTCCCTGCGAGAAATAATTTCACCCTCTCCTCCAGACAAGGATTTCAGTTTCTTGGCTTTCTCACTAAAGGAAGACCCACTAGCATCAGATTTACGCTTAGCACTTCTCGAGTCACCAGCTTCTCCAACACCATTATCTGGTAAGCTTGGTGAAATTGAAAGTTCTCCTGATGAGATCAAAGCAAGCAAATGAAAAGTGTCCCCACATTGAAGATCTTCAGCAAGATCAGTCCCCATCTCGGTGAGGTCTTTATCCCTTTCCTTCAGCCACGCAGAAAATTTGACAGCTTGGTTTCCAGTATCACATGGAAATGGTGACTTAGACACACTATGCAAGAACTGCAATGAGAGTTCAAATCGTTCATCACTGTCGCTGCCCCCAACCTGTCAAATGCCAATGTAATTAGAGTATGTTCAAACACACACACTAGTTAGGTTTTAGTAAACCTATTAAGTAAGAACAAGACTGCAAAATACCTGATCAATTTTATTTTATTTGGGATTTAATAGTGTGTGGCTAGTAATATTTTCTAAACAAATTTCTTAGCTTGAAAAAGTGTTATTTCAAGTGAGCAGGTATATACATCATAGCTTAACAGGGTGTGTCACTAAGTTTTATGTGAGTATACAAGTATTTCAATCATATACTTAATATTAACCTTCGTACACGTGTACACATACATGTTCTCACTGCCTCTGCCTAAGCTACAGCCTTTCAAATGTATAACTTACGTTGCATATGTTCTCTCAATGTTAACCTACATCTCATATTCTACATGATAAAGCTTACTTTATTTATAGCATATTTAAAAGCCTCTTTCAATTTTTGTATTTTTTTTTTTTTCATAACTAAGTGCTTTAGAAACTGACTAAATTATGAGTAAACATGACATGCAAGCATATTCCTCATGTGTATTATATAAATATGTGATGCCTCAAATGATGCGCAATAAAAGCAAGACTAAAGCATGTAACAGTATAAGGTCAACTTAAAGACACAACCCATCAGCGTCTCCTATCATGCCATAATTACAAACTATAGATGACTGAACTGTTTACCATTATTTTTTTTTCTCTAAGGTAGCTAAAAGCAGCAAATAGATCATGCTCTGAGTAATGCCGGAGAATGTCTGCTAATAAATTTGGTGCCTGTGGACTGGTAGCGGTGCTTAAAAAAACAAGCTTAAAAAGCTCCACAGCATTTGAAACTGCCAATGAATCATGTACTTGTCCATAAATACAAGGTCTATTGTTTAGAAACCTAGAAAATTTCATATCAAGCCGGCAATGACGAGATCTTTGGGAAGAAAATGTATGGGCCTTCTCGCTGTGACTCTGAAAAATCTTACTAGGAATAGCTGATGTAGTTTTTTCATGTTCTTGAGATTCCTGCCACAAATTATTCCGTAAGTCAGATGACAGACAACTTCCAAAATAAATGAAGACTGTATTACATCAAATATTGAAACAAGGATTCATCCAAGAGGGATAATGTTAGGAACCTAAAATATGGATCCCTAAGAAAAAATATTTTTATTAAGAACTAGGAGAGAACTCTCTCCTTCAAAGGTTTTCCCTTCACAATAGAGAATATACTCTATTCAAAAAATGTTTACAATATTCAATGATATCTCAACTAACTACGTAACTCCATATTTACACACAAGTATCCCAACAACCTCATAACCAACTAACTATAACAACCATTAACTACTTTAACTACTCAGAATATTTATGATACTATATCCTAGCAGATAATGAGAAGAGTGAGAAAGGAAAAAATATGATGAAATTAATAATGAAATATTAGAATACGACAAAATAAGTCTTATTTAGACACTTGGAAAGTAATAATTGGACATTATTGCTAATATTGAGGTGTAGGAGAATTACATATCTATTCCACCCTTCATATTGTGATTGAACATTTTGGTAGGAAGCATCCAGCTTGGCCATCGTTTTGCAGCGAAGAATCTCATCAAGGGCGGTCTTAATACTTTTATTCTCAAAGTCATCCCAGGCTTCTCCATTAAGACTGCTCATTTGAATGTCAATATCAGGACAAAAACTATTGTGAACACCTTTACTAGACTGGGATTGCACAAACAGTCTGCAATCATCTTTATTTGATGACAAGTTCTGGGACTTGTCCAGCTGTTTTGCATATCGTTCACTGAGCATGTTACAGAGTCTATTCACAGCTTTCCTAAATCGTAAGTTACCATTCAGAAAATTCATTCTTCTCATACAAACACGTGGAGGAGCCGGAAGATCAGAAAGTGAGGCCCAATCTATCCGATGATAATTGGCACCAAGAGCAGCACGGTGTCTAACATATTGGATCACCAATTGCCTGAAATAAGATACAATGGTACATATTCAGATAAGTGATAGGAACAGCAACAAAGAACAACAATAGACACAAGAAATACAGAGGTTAATTCCCCTTCTTACAATCTATGGGAGTATGGATCGTAAAAAAAAGAAAGAAAATGGTGCTATGGGGGGAGTTGCAAAATGACAATGAAAAGATAGATAAACACAAGAAAAACAGTTAGGACTTAGGTTGGTAGAACTTGTAACTAGAAGTCAGTAATTAGCTAATGAGGTAGTTAGTAATTAGTTATTGGAGTAGTTAGTTGGCTGGCAGGTTGTTATGTTTGTTATGTTTTCTGTTTTGATAGGTTAGTTGCTTTTGATCCTCTTTCTCAATCTTATACATAGAACCTATAAATAAAGGCTACATCGCTTATGAAAGTATCTTTTGGAAACATTAGAATTTTCTAACTAGTATTCCGGTTTTGGAGTGTATTCACTCTTGTGTATCTTTTCTTTCAACAAAATAGTTAATTCTTTGGAAATCAATTATTGGGTTCCTAACAAAAACTGAGATAAAATAGCCTCTCTTCTCAGCCCCAACCGTCCTGAAACCACTTGGAAATTCTACAATCCCCTCAGTTACTACCCACTCCCTATAATAATCATTCCTCTCCCTTCTCTCCTGATTCCCAATCTCTCTCTACGCCCCCTATGCCACGTCTCCATTCTGTTAAGCCTGTTCCCTCTCTTTCCTTCACCACTAACTCAACTATCATTGAGCCCTTTTCTATTTCCTTCAACCAGTTGCTTCCATGAATCCCAGACCCATTCCATTTCTTTCTCTTTCATCACTCATTTTTCCTTTTCTCCTATGTACTAGTAAGTTGGGCCTATAAACATATATCTATAGCTTTACAGGAGATATTAAAAAATAAATGCAACAGTAGGCAGAATTAATTTGCCTAGGTCGGCTTGGACATAAATGGCCCATTTTCAAAGGGCCGCTATTTCTTCTATAGTAAAACTAATTTGGCTTATCATTTAACGGCTCCCAAAATTTCTCTTACCTATCAGTTTTGTCTGACCATAAGAATCTGCTTTGTCGTGGTGGCTTCATTCCAGTTAAGATACACCGGCTACTACCCTCCTCAAACTCTTGCATATGGGGCGCTTGCTCCCCTGAATAAATACCCATATTGTGTTGATCATCTGTGTGTTTATCCATAACATCGGTCGCTGCATCAACTCTTGAACGCTTGGTTGGCCTCAACTCGAGAGAATTGTTCTTCCTGCGACAAGATGAGTTACCTTTGCGTTCAGGTGAACTATTCTCACTCTGTTCATCATTGAATTGATTAAGGCAATGGCGACGCTTACTATAGCTAAGTACCTGCAAGTGACATTAAAATTTTAAAAATAAAACAAACAAGCATGTTGGAAAGATTAGGAAGAATAACAACAGTCAGTCATCTTGATACAGTAAACAGTGGCCCGAAAACTCAAACGAGTTAACTTAAATTTCATTTCACAAAAATAAAAAAATTAAATCATTTTCCTCATTTGAAGTTCAAAATTAAGTTCACTTCCCATTGACCGTTAAATCTACCATTACCAAACCTTATTATGTCTCTAAAATTATAAGAAGCAACAGGTTCAATAGGCAAATTAGATGATACTGTTGGCATGCATGACTTATTGATCATAGATTGATTCTATTAATTCCTCATCATAATTAATCAAACAGTTACTTAAAAGTTGTGATTATAAGAATAAAAAAATTATGAAACACATAAAAGTGGTGAACATTAAAAACATTTTTTAATCAAGAAAACTGAAACAGTGTCTATTTGATTGAGACATGACAGGAGTCCATAAAATCTATGTTCCCTCACAGACATACTAAGCTACTAATATTGATGGTGGCGATACAATATTGATATTGCTTATTCCAAAACAGATGAACAACAAAATCAAGCCAACAGCTTGAAACAAACCAACCTGCTCCAAGGTAAGATTCAGATCCTTTGCAATCTTCTCACAGTCCTTGTAAGAAATCTTTTCACTAAGATCATCCTTAGTAACATGCTTTAAAAGCTCAGCACGTTGTTCAGCTGTCATTAGACGATTAGATGCCCATGAACGGAAGCGGAAAACCTAACAATGTAAACAGGAAAAAAGAATATCTTTCAAGTTTGGACTAGAATGAGGTCTCAATATATTGTGCTGGAATCTGATATAAAGCATCAAAACTGAATATAATGTTACCTCATGGACCACAGATCCAGGAAATGCATATAAAGCAGCTTTTTTATTAGCTGCAGCATAACAGTATTCCAATGTTCGCCAATATTCATCAACTGCATATCTATTAGACAGAATGAAATCATGCCTGATTCTTGGTCGAAGATCAAGAGATATAAAATTTAAAGATGCTGCATCATTTGAAATGGGTTCTTCGATGTAAGGCCTAAGTTCCATCATGTGTGTCAAAGTATCCGGGGTTATAACACCATCGCTAGCATGTGTAGTTATCATTCGAATGAGCTACATAAAAGAAATACACGTCAAGCAAGCATCATTAAAATTTTACAATGTAATGTAATAGTAATTTTAGCTACATTATTTTTGGCTGACCATCGTGAGACGCCATCTACCTTTGATAACACTGGTCCCACTCATTCAGGTCTAAACCATTCTTACTTCAACTATTACTAACACTAGTAATTGACCAAGTTATTAGTATAATATGAATACAAGGTTAGGGTATTGTAATACACTATACATATATAACAATCCCATTTTTGTTAAAGGTGATTCTAGCATGCAAAATGGTTGATGACTCCACCACTAAGCACATAGTGACCCCGCTCTCACCTTGATAAAATGGAACAAGTTTGAAATACAATAACAAATGCTGAATATAAGTTTTAAATCCTCCCAACAAAAAGCAAAACCTTAAATTTAGCTTAACAGTCAATAGGAATACCTTTAATCGACTTAAAATGTCAATAACTTTTGACAGTCTGCCAGTTGCAAGAGTATCCATTAAACACTTATACTCGTTAGAAGGAAGATCGGAGAGACATAAACCCATCTTGCATTTTTGAATCATTTCTTCATATTTTTCAGTGGATCCAGCAACTTGTAAAAATAGTTCCACTGGAATTGCTTTAATAGCGGCACCTAGAGAAAATAGTTTGCTGTTACTATGAGGATTATCAGCTAGCCCGTTAGATGATAAAGCATCACCATGGTTTTCTGACCTATGCAGATAATCCCAAAGAAAACTGTGCAAAAGCTTTGCACGAATCATTTTTGCCAATATAAATCCATTAGCCTTCATGGCTTCGGCTTTATCAGTCTGCCGACCTGGAACAAGGCTTTGAGATTTCTGAATATCCTCCATTACAGGCATCAATTCATCATTTTTCTGATGACACATACCTTTGCTGCGAATATAATTATTAAATGATCTCACTTTATCTTGTATTTCAGCATATAACTCAGGAGATAGACTTACGGATGGATGCAAAACAACCACGCAATCTTTGGTCCTCGAATATTCAGAAATAACAGGGGTATGTACTGTTATGCATTTGCATTGCCCTTGTTCCTGAAGTTTAGTCAATATTCGATCTATAGTCTTGCGATCCACTTTTTTAGACTTATCCTCAAAGCTATTAAGCCACCTATTTAGATCTGGTCTCAAAACAAACCTTTCGTCCTGCACAAATAAAAAATCAAAACATTTGTATTAGAAAAAGTGAATAAATATTCTAAGGCAATAAACAATTGCTTCCTCGGGTAATAGGAATATGGAATGGAAAGTATAGCTGAGACCTTTAGTCTTTCTAGTATCCTGATTGCCCTTTTAGTGCTATCAGCAGTGAACGATAGACTTGTATATCTTTGATATGATCCAGCAGAGAATGGGGTCGATACATCAGATGGAAAAGCTTCTGATAACCCAATGTTTGCCTCCATTGGTAAACAGACTGATTTGCTGTGAGAAATGGTACTCCTTTGGTCAAGGGGTGACACTTGCAAGTTTGTTGGTTTTTCTACATAGTTAGACTCTACATTGCTTGGAGATGCACATGATAGTTCTGCACCAGCTCCTATATCTTCCAATTTGTCAGGATCGACAAGTTCTCCATCGAAAGTTGACGTCTCAAATTCAGATCTTATTTTTGAAGAACAATCATTCACATGTTGGTCCAAAATTTTATTTTCATCGAACTTGTGAATAAGTGCAACTTCGAGTTCAGGGTTGAAATTTCTAGATGTCCAAACACGAATTGTCTTAGACTTAAGGCATTGTTCTTCCTGCACTTTCATTCCAAATCTGTAGCACAAATTTATAAGTCGAATGTGATTCTTTTTCAGATCAATCTGTAGCCTCTCACATATCTGTTTATAAGAAACATCCAATTAAATTAAAAGTGAAGGGAAACATTATGCACATGTAAGGATGCATCATATCATTGAGAACCAACACCCCCCACACAAAATAAAATAAAATCCGTTTTAAAAGAGTAGAGATGAAAAAGAGTGAAGCTTGTTGCAGATGAAGAGCTAAAATGATCCTACAAATAGGAGACAAACACCAGCACAGTCCAAAATGGAGAGAGGTAGAGACGGAGAGAGAAAGAGGTCCTGAATAAGTAGTATTTATAGAAAACAATTTTTATTACGGCGAACAGAGGGAAAATACAATTTAGGCAGAGGATAAGATATCCTCCATGGTCCAGAGTAGAAGTAAAACAACAACAGTGCAACCAACCCAGTCTCTGTGCATATCATGCGTAGCAAGCAGCGCAAAGCAGAAAACCTAATGCAAGCCTTAAACACAACTCAGTCCCCTAAAGAATTTAAATGAGCTGAACACTATCAGTTCCCATTATTGGATAACAAAATCAGTTACTCCCTCAAATTTTTATTTAGGACATATTTTCCCATTTATATCTAGTACAATGTGGCATTGGCATTGAAAATTGAATAGAGGTACACATGCTTTCTAGGCTATCGGCCACGGAATTGGAAACTGTGCAAGCCAAATAATCACGTATATATCTGACATCATGCACTGTTGTATAGCGAGAATTAAGAACTTAGTGACTTCTAAAAATAAATAAATAAAAACAGAAAAATAAATGAATAAATAAATAAAAATAAAAAACAGGAACCAACTGTGCACTTCAGCCCCAAAGAAATCTTTGCCATCCGGGAACTAGTTACTCACAGCTCATGATAAAAAACAGTCCTGGCACTTCTAGCTTAAGCATTTGGGGTTGTAAGTTCCTTAACACATTTTTGAAGCTTTTTTTAATATAAAATCAGGGGGTTTAAATTTTAACCCACACTCTAAATTGAATTCCATCACAAGATTTGGGTGAGCCTGTGAGCTTTCCTTGCTACAAACTCTACGGCATTTGCATGAGGGGGCAGACAATCCACTTAAACTCAACTCTAACCATCATCTATAAAAGTATATCACATTTTATAGAAATCCACTACAGCCATATTCTTGTCAATGCTATATTAAAAACAACAAATTGCATGCGAAACATTGACTATAATGATTTTTAACTCTCTCTTTTCCCACATTGACATCTTTTCAGGTCTTGCCAAAGAAGACAATATAAGAATCAAGTTCTTACCTCCTTTACAGTAATGCCATCTGATCCTGTAGTGTCAATAATATCAAAAATTTGATGTTCAATAGGAAGCTCCACAAACTGATCAGTGACATGACATATATTCCCAGAGTCTGAGTTTTTATTGTCATTTTTAGATCCACTAGGTATTGGGTCAAGAAGCCTCATGCAAGCCTCAATCTGCAAACAAGTTAAAATTTACAGCTATTGACAATAACAATCGAAAAGAAACTGCTTTTACTCTTTATGTGACCGACGGTTTCTTTATTTAGTTTTGATAGAATACTGTGAATTTGCTTTACAAAAGGAGAAGATTTCCAAGATTTTGCAAGAGAGACATTGTTGAGACAATGTCACTCCGCATAAGCTAAAACCCGCCATTCAAAAAACAGAATTTGAAGCATAAAAGGTGATGAAGAATGGAGAGGAAACAGTTCCTATAAAGTGGTCAATGGTAATAACTAACTGACCTTGCCATTGACCTTAGCATCAAACTGCTCCACAATTCGATGCGCTTTCAACCTGCTAGCAATCTGATCATACAATGCAAAGTGCAATAAGGTAATCTATAAATAGCTACATATAACAGAAAATATGATTACAGTTTTGGATAAGTTTAAACACACTTGTCTCCATGCCCTTTGTCTCGGACGCGATCCGCAATAACCAAGATCCTTCTTAATATCAGCCACAAGTAGAACCTATAAGGAAAATATTACACTGAGCATAATTATTATTATTATTATTATACATAAATAAACATGAGTTAAGTTCGTTGCTAAGACCAAGGTTTTAAAAAAAGGCGTGCAAGGCAATTAAGGCTTGATACCACAACACGACTGCGATTAAGGCCACATTTGACCCACAATATCAAAGTTTACTATGCAATTGCGGCAGTTGCCGCCATTTAAGTTGGATGTTGGAACCAAGGCTTTAAATAGTCGGCAACAGCAATTTCAATCCAACTACAATTAGGTTGCATTTGACTGAAATTCTCTACAATATCAAAAGAAAAATTTAATGGGAATTGAATGGGAAGAAAACGAACCTTGCCATTGGCATTTGCAAGTTTGTCACAAATAGCTTTGATTTGAGGTTCATAATCCTTAACAAGGACATCAGTTTGAAGTTGGGTTTCTTGGCCGTCTTTGTCAAATTTGGTAATTTGAAATTCAAATCTCTGATGAGAAGCAAGTTGTTTAGCATATCGACGTAAGTAAACCAAATGAGTAGTGATATTGACAGGCGTATAATAATTGGATTTGGAATCGGAAACTTGTTTCTTCTTTTCAATGGCGGCACGTTTGACGATTAAACCCTGACACTCCAAACTCCTCAAAACGTAGTGAAAGTTATTAGGATCAATTCGCAATTGTTTAGCAAGTTGAGTTTGAGTAATGCCGTTGTGTCTTGCATTAGAGAGAAGTTGAAGGACGCGAAGTTGAGAATGTTGGAGTGATTGGGAATCGTAAAGACCAAGGAAGTTATCGGTGAGGGTTTGTTGAGGGAAGATTTTGACATTGGGATGATCATGGAAGTTAGGGTTTGAGGGTTCAAAACGGAGAGTGGGAATGCAAAGGAGGTTAGTGAAGATGGAATGTTTGAAGGAGGGAGAGAGAGGAGAGGAGAGAGAAGATTCGAGTTTTGACCAAAGGGATTGAAGAGTAATTCCATCTTCAACCTCTGCGCATATCTCTTCCAACGCTGCGTTTAACACTGAGTCCATTCTTCAATTCCAGAGCATAGCCAGCGTCTGCCTGTGCGTATGTGATTCAGGCCTCCGGTAGTCGTCAATAGTACCCAGTTTGTAAACGGGTTCTGCAATTGGTTCGTGAACGTGAGATCCTGCCACTTTTTCAATTGTTTCTTGCGTTTACGATTCTTGAAATTTGTTGCTGATTTCTGACTGCGTCTTTTTTTTATAAACTATAATTTTTTGTCTCCACAAAAAATTTAAATAATTCGAATAATTTAAATTAATCTTTCAGAAACATTAATTAATTAAAATTAAAGTATTTAATAAATTTAATTTTTGACAATATAAAATTATATAATTATTTAATTTAAAATAATAAAAAAGATGATAATTTTATCTAATATTTATTTAATATTATTTTACTCTTTTTTTTTAATTAATATTTTTACTTTACTTTATTAAACTCAAAAAAATATTCAACTTTGAAAATAAAAATGAGAAGCATGCAATTCATTTACTTTTGTGTGACCTCATTTACTTTCTTTTTTAATACAATACAACCATAAATTTGAAGAGTTC
>JBBPBT010000240.1:177404-196028 GCA_037974875.1 Cicer bijugum
TCAATTAGTTTTATAGATCTCGAATAATATTATTGTAGAACTTGCAACTAAATAATGTATTATTATGGATATTTGAATGTGTATTGTAACGAGTGTTGTTTTGAGTTAAAAAATATTTTAGTTTATAATACTTTATGATTGAATTTTATATATTTGGATAATTTTTAATTTTAATCACAACAATATTATTTATTTATCGATCTATTTAAGTTAAAGTGTGTGTAATGGGTATGTGTATAGGCACTTAGTCGGATGACCAAAAATTTTAAATTTTATTATATAAATAGAAAGTATAATATTGTATTTAATATAAGAATTTTAAATTGTAAATTTACAAAAATATATTGGAGAGAGGTGGTAGATCAAATTTTAGTTTACATTTTTAATAATTAAAATTTAGTTGGAATTTAGGTTGAAATATTTATTTTATTTTATAATTATAATAGTTGTCTTTGTAATTTTTTTTATAAATTGTTACCTCATATTTTTTTTATAATATACATTTGAATTGTAATTTATTCTACAAAAATTTGTGTATTTGGGTTCTAATCTTTAAAACTGAGCCTAATAAAAAAAATATAATTTTAATAATTAAAAAATTAGTAAAATAAATTTTAGTCCATATACACGTATCAATCTACATTATGCAATGACGATCTACACATATATCAATATGTATGTTACCACAATTATTATAAAGACATATATAGTTTAGTTTTCACAATTTTGTCACAATTAATAATTATTTATTTTTCAATTTTTTTGACATAAATATTTTTTTATATAAAATTTAATTATTTCCATACATTCAATCAAATTCATGTGTGAAAGTTTCCTTCAAATTATACGTAATATCATACTTTTGTGAATAACTAATAAAATTAAAAGAATAATTTTAGAACTTGGGTACAAAAAATACAAATATAAAATATATCAAATAGATTTATTGTTAGTGTTTTTCTAAAAAATTATTGAGGTCGCAGCCACGCTTATGTCCTAACGAAACTCACTGCACTTAGATAACTAAAGGGTAAGGGTACAAGTATTAAAGTTGATATACAAGAGGATATGAACACAAGTACAAGTATTTTTTAAACTGCGGGTATGAGAACAATGTTATAATACCCTACCCTACCCAAACCTTATCCATTGTCATCCCTATTTGGATTACCTCAAATAGAACCAACATCACTTTATGCGGACAATACAAGTGCCATTTAAATTGTTGCAAATCCCGTTTTTCATCAACACACTAAACATATTGAAGTTGATTGTCATTCAATCTATGATGCATATGATGGTCGACTAATCTCACTTTCTCATGTCAATACTCAGTTTCAGGTCGCAAATATTTTTAGCAGGGTTGTTCCACGTTCATGTCATTAATTTCTTGTTAGTAAATTGATGCTTCTTGACCAACTACATCAATTTGAGGGAGAAGGGGGGAGGGTGTTAATTAGGAATTGATCTTAGCCTTTATTATCATCATGAATTGTAATTACTAATAACCACTGATACTATTATATGTAGTATGAAATATAGAAGTGAAAGGCATCAAAACTAACACTTTTGAAAAATGATAGTAGTATAAGGATAGTCAGGATGTTAAGATATGAGGATGAAATTCTTTCTATATTTATAACTTTTACATCAAAATATGACGATGATATTCTATTTATATTTATAACTTTTATATCAATGCTAATATTTAATGTAAAAAATATGCAGCAAAAATTTCGGGTAAAAGTAATTTTGTGAACTTAAATTATTAAATAATATTGAAATTTACATAAGAAACTTCTAATAAAAATTTTGTAGAAAATAAATTTACATGAAAATAAAATCTCAAGAATATCAATCGTGAAATCCATACTTGAAACAAGAGAAAAAGATAAGAGGAAGGGAAAGAGTGGAGAGTAAGGGGGAGAAGAGATAAATCTTAGACAAATTGAATAAGATTTGATTTTTGTTGGGAATGGTTCTGCACTAGTTTTTAAAGAACAATTTGGTTAACAAATTGTTTTTGTAAACTTAGTTTGATTTTCAATTTTTATGAATGAGTTTAGTTAAAAAAATGGTCAGGTTCAAAGTTAGATTCTGATTTTTCTTAACATCCATAATCTTAACACCATTACATATCAAATTATGAAATACACCAACACGTAATACATTAATACAATTAAAAACAAGAGAATTTCTTCCAACTCATGAGACAAAAAACTCATTTTTTGAAACAAAGTTTCAGATTCACAAAGTTGTGAGGAAGAAGATGAATTGATTTTGTTTACCAATTTCGCATAAGTAATAAGATGTTTTGGAAAAAAATGATTTTTAATTAATTCTAAATTAATTTGGGAAAGAAAAAGTGAAATGAGGAAAGCTTTCAAGGACTATATACAATTTATTCAGTGAAACAAATCTCTAAATTCACAAGGTTGTGAGCAAGAAGACCAATTGAGTTTGTTTATTATGCTCATATATTTCGCTTAAGCAATAAGAAGTTTTGCGAAAATTTGACTTCTAATGAACACTAAATTAATTTGGGGAAGAAGAAGTGAAGTGAAGAAAGCTTTCAAGAACCATATACAACTCATTCATTGAAACATATCTCTAAATTCACAAATTAGAGCAAGGAGACTAACTAAATTTGTTCACCTAAACCCCAAACAACAAGAAATTTTGAAAATTATTCAATTTGAGTGAACGGTAAATTGATTTTGAAAAGAAGATATGAGGTGGAGAAACTTTCAAAAGCTATTTACAACCTATACGTCACATCACCAAAATTTAACACTAACTTAACTGAAGAGAACAAATTGCCTTAATTTATATAAGTTAAAGGACTGATTTGATCGTTTTTTAAAGTTACAAGACCAAAAGACCAAATTGAACTTCGAAAATAATTTAAAGAACAAACAAATATTTAAAAAATATATATTGATATTTTATGTACATACGTTTCGGTGAACAATGACATTTTAACGTGACATGAAAAATATACAACAATATAACACCAACTTTATTTTATTAATTTATTTAATATTTAATGATATAAATTTTAAGTGTAAAAATTTAGGTCATCAATAAATCATTTTAAAACACACATTAATAAAAAAATTGTGATGTCTCGATAATAAAACTTTAAAGATGAACAACTTAGAGCTTCTCCAACGGTGAACTCAAGTTGAGTTCTTTAGATGGGGTCCATTGTGCCACATCATCTTGAAACAATTAACTAATTTTTTACTGGTTAACTCAACATGATTCAAGTTCTATGCCACATCACCCTAAATCAACCCATTCATTTTTTACAGTTTAATTTTTAAAAAATCATATTATATTTTATTACTTTAATTTATACATTAATATTTAATTTATATTTAATTTTATTATATTTTAAAATATTAATTTAAATATTCTAATTAATATTATTGTATATTATTTTAATTTAAAATTAAAATCAAAATAAAAATTTAAAATAAAAAATAAATAAAAAAATACTGTTAATAAAAACTTAAATAAACTTTCTCTTATTAATGAGCTAACAATCTTAATTAAATGAAAAAAAAGGCTAACAGTAGTATATTAACTAAAAAAACTAATGGTTACAAAATTATTATTATTAATAAATTAATAAAAGATAATGATTATAGTTTTATTATTATTAAATTGTGAAGCACTGCGCCGTGAACACACCTTTGTACAACTATACCAATAAAAAAAAAAGGGAGAGTTAAGTAATTACAAACTTATTTTGACTACTGTGAAGATGCTGTTATGATCATTAAAGTTATTTAGTTATTTATAGTAATAAGTAGTATTTTAATTTTGGTTTGAAATAATAAAATAAATTGAAGCCATTTGATTGGCCTGTCTTAATTACGAATGCATAAGGATAAGAGGAATTGGAATTGACATAGACAAAGAAGAATTGGATTTGAGCAATGAGCATTATGATTTGTAGTTCCATTAGTAGGGTTACTTGTTCTCCTTTGTTAATGAAAACACCGAAAAGAATTCCATTGTTGAAATGCCGCAGTGGCAGTAACTCAGATGATTTGAAGGACGCGATTTCTGGGATTGTGGGCGACCAAGTCGAAGAGCTGTTGAGCCGAGATGAGAACAAGGTTTTGTTGGATAGGTTAGACAAAGCGTCTCAGAGAGTTGAGATAGCTAAGAGAGAACTTGCTTTCATTCAAAAACAAGAACTTGCTTTAAAGCAGTATAAGGATTATACTAACCAGCTTGAACAAAAAGCTTTTCAGGTACATACAAAAACTAGTCTCATACCTTATTTTAACTCAAGTTAATTATCAGGGTTAGGGTTAGGGTTAGTGATTCATTCGTTTAAAGTTAAACTCACATTGAATGCCTTTCTTAATATTGTTGTAAGATTGCAGAATCTCAAAGAGAAATTTCAGAGGCAAAAGCCTTAATTGAGGAAGCAGAACGCTCCCTGTCAGTAAATGTGGGAGGTGCTGAAGAAATTGATCGGGATGAAGAGAGATGGGAGTCAGTAAAAGCAGCATCTGTCTCTGCTCTTGTTGGCACCTTGTCAGGGCTCCCCATATGCTTCACTCACGTCACTAACATAACTCAGCTGCTTCTCTCTTTGGCAATCAATTTCATATGTTGTGCATTGTTTGGAGTGACTTTTAGATACACTATAAGGAGAGACTTGGATGATTTTCAGCTTAAGACTGGGGTTGCAGCAGCTTTTGGTGTTGTTAAAGGTAATTAATTAACTCACCATGCTCTAATGTTAAATGTTAAATAAGCTGAATTTTTGCAAATAAGTTAATTTAGATAATAATGCATATTGTTTTTGTTTTTTTCATTTTCGGTTGGTGGTTGAATGCTTTGTTGTAACAAAATTGTGATGCAGGTCTTGCAATGCTAAGTGGTGGACCACTTCTTGAACTGAACTTTGAAAGCTTATTATCATATGCACGGGATGGAACTATTTATGTGTCTGAGAATCTTCTCATTTTTGTTTCTGCTGCTGTTAGTCTAGATTATTGTTTAAAGACAAGACTTTTAAGCCCTTTTCCAATTGATAGAACTGATTAGTGGAAATTTAAGTTGATTTAACAGTTATCATAGCCTAAATAAACATTGATTAAATTTGTTGCTGTTGTTTCAAATTTTCAAGTTAATAATGCCTTCATCTATGATCTACTATCATACTAAGACTGGAAACGTTATCTCAAATTAATGCACTGCCCTCCTTTGAAAATTAAACACATAAGCTAACATACCCTTAAAACATAAATTCACTTCAACTTGCAATGAGATCACAACAGGGTCTCTGCATTTGCTCCTGAAACACACTTCCACCCTTGTCAATCAGTATCCAACTTCTCTATCACACACTGTTTTCTTCACTTTCTCACTCCACCACTTCTCATTTTTAAACTTCTCACAACTTATCAGTTATCAACTTAACAAAAAACTACACGAGATGATGCACCATCAGTTTTCAACTTCTCACGCCTTCGTTTTTCAGTTTTGAACTTCTCACGCCACCATTTTCTGTGTTAGTAGTTGAAATCACCTTTTTTTTCATACCACTATTTTTCTTCCATCCTTTCTACTTATTTTTCAACAAATTTATGCTTATACATAACTTCAACGGGAATTTGGACGGGATCTGGAAATCAACAATCCAGAAATCGACGAATTCTGGACGTGAAACAAGATTAAGGTATTTATTATCTCCTTTGTTTCAATCATTTTTTTCTCTTTCTTTCTTTTTTTGTTATTTGTGGTTTGAACAATAGTTATTTCTGGACAGATTTGAAAACAAGTTTCAACATTTATGAAATTGCAACTAATTTCTCTTCTTCGTTTTTAATAAAAGTTTCATCCTTATGAAATCCCTAATTCTAATTCATTGTTACTAATTTATGTTGAATTATTGCATAAAATTTAGTATGTCTTATATCAAACATCAAGTTTTTATGCAATTGCAAGTACCCCTGTTAGCAACAGTAAATTATAAAATTGTCTCTAAAATAAGTAAGATATCTAAAGGTCAAAAGTTTGATCTTCCGGTAAGTATTTCATAGTTACATAGTTTGGTCAAAAGCTTGATTATTAATTGTTTTTCTTTTATTGACCTCTGTTAGATATAATTCAAAATGATGTGTAATTAGTTAGTTAAAATGTAGTTAGAAGTTAGTTACAATATGGTTAGAAGTTGGTTTAATGTGTTGAACTAAATTATTAAAAAACTGCTGCTATAAAGCGAAGATCAATCCAATGAATAATAGAATGAATGTAATGCAGAACTGAATAATTCTTCAGATTGAAAAGATCAATCTGATACAGAACAAATATCAATCTTCAGAATCAGAAGATCAATCTTCGTTTTCTATTTTCTTTATTTTCTTCTCTTTTCTTCTCAATTTCAATTCCTCTCAAATATACAACCTGTTCTAACAAGTCTAGTAGTGAACCAAAAAGGACTCGGATCAAGTCTAGTGGTCAATAAAAAAGACTCGGTGATCAAGTGGATCAAGTCTAGTGGTGGGGACTCATAATTGAGGGGGAGATTGTTGGGTATTCAATTATGAGTGGTTAGTCCCACATTGATCAGGAATGGAGGCTGTATTGGATATATAAGGAGAATGACCCATACACCTAATGCCTTAAGGTTTTGGGTTGTAATGTGGTGTCTAAGTCTCTTATGAATCATTGTTTTGCCTATTTCGAATTGTTGTGCTCTCCCCGGACTCCCCAACAAACAATGGTGCCTTTATGTGATTTATCTTGGTATGTTGTTTTTTCACAATTTTTTTGTTCATTCAAATATTCACCTTTTAAGAATTCAAGAGGATCAATTAGTTCAACTATTCACAATGTTTGCAAAAAGTTTTGCATATTCACCTCTTGATAAAATTCTGCATTTTCACAATGCTTAAAATTCACAATGTTCATTCAACCCCTCAAATATTCACCTCTTCATAAAAATTCTACATATTCACAATGCTAAAATGTTCAACTATTCCTGTTTTGGTTGTTCATCACTATAGCGACCTAAACTTTAAGTTCAATAAGCATTTATGAGATTCAAGTAAACTTAAATGCATAAGATTATAGGTTACCTTATAGCAAATGCATGTCAAGGTTATCTATAACAGAACTTTTTAGCATAAAGTTGCATTTTAATGTTTTTTTTCCTAGGTGCATTTATTGATTCTTGAGCCTTGCAGATTTGGTGTTTGATCATATTTCTCTTTTGCAGTTTGTAATTATGCCAAAGCTAGATGGATTGAGGACAAAATATGACCCTTTTATAAATTTGCTATTACTCTATACTTTGCTCACGGGTTTCTAAATAAGTTAAAATACATGTGTGCAACTATTGTCAATCATATTTATTGTTCTGAATTATTCATGAAGGTGTAAAGCTTCTGAAAAAGAAGCTACAAGTGTAACTGAGGTGTGGTGGGCAGTGCTGCTTTGCAGCTACTCTTTTTCCACTAATGTCATTCTATTTCTTTTTTCTCATAGACTAAATGGATATGTCTTTTTTGTTGAGGAAAATTAATTGAATTGTTTATAGAGAACGTTAAATTTCAAGAAGCGAATTCATTTATGAATTCATGACTTTGTAATTTTTGTTCCATTGAGTTTTCCTAAAAGGCATAGAGGTATTTGAAAAGCTAGAAATCAAAAGATGTTTCAAGCCCTTAAGTTGAGGCAATTGTAGAACATACAAAAGTGTTACTGTTAGCTTGGAGTTTGCTCAAGCCAAAAAAAACGGGTTTCTCCTTATGTTGAAGTTCTGTTACTAATCTGAGTGGTTTCTGCACAGTGGAGCCGTGAAGCTTGCTGGTGGTTCTGTTGGAATTATTCAATGAGGCAACATCATTGAAATGAGAGGTTGGGAGTTTGTTTAGGACATCACAATGTGTACCTGGCGGTGCTAATATTGGCCAGGCTACTGTTTACATCATGCAGTGAAATTGTAATGGAAAACTATATATATATATATCCTTGAACTCTTTTTATAATTTCAATTATTTGATATTGCATTTTCAAATTCTTAATTTCAACCGACCTAACCGGAGAAGTTGTGTGAACTCATTTATTTTGGTGTTGGTTTCATACTGCACACGGAAATACTTTGGGCGGACGGTTTGTGTATATGTAAACAGGTTCAAGCACTTTGATAGTATTTAAAGTTGTGTTTCTGTTGTATTTCTTCAATATCATATTAATGGTAATTCTATTATCTTTCACTTATCAACACTACGACAATGATAATCTCTAGCACACATATTATCGTAACAACAACATTGATTATATAATCTATTATATGATTTTTCATATTTTTTTTTTTCAATAATTTTTCTTTTTGTTTATTGTCAATATCTGGTCAAACTCTTAATATTCTTGAAAGTCTTTTTCAATTTTATTATTTTAGAAGCATATGTGAGCGTCATAAAAATATATGCATTTTCTCTAATTTCATTTCTTTTAAATTAACACTAGATCATAGAGATATTTTAAATGTGTACTTTTTCCATAAATTTAAACACAAACATTATAAACGATGATCATTGAGAATTGCACATTGTATGGTTTGCACTTGATATTAAATTATTAGTTCTTTAATAACTATAGCAAAATTCCCAATAGTGTCCAAGAAATAACATATTTTGGACAATCCTATAGCCTATAGGGATGCTCGAATACTAGTTATTCAAGAACTATATCACAATTATGTTTATCAATAATTATCAAGAATAATTTATTATTTATCAAGAATAATCTTTTAGGGGTGTTATAATTTTATTTTATTTTTTATAATTTTAAGGAACTATAAAGATATAATATAAATTTGGATAACGATAGAATAATGACAGGATAAACATTATTATATTCATTATTTGATAGACATGTGATAACAATATTTTATTTTATCATGTATTTGATACACGTCTTATTAATATAATATATATTATATTTAAATAACAAAATTATCATTGTAAATAATTACATATTAGTTTTTTTAAAATTAACTTATTATATTTTAAATAAATAAAAAACACTAAAAAATTATATAAGTAATGAAATAATTTTATATTTAAAATTATCCATTGAAATTACTAAATAAACAATATATTTTTTTAAATCATGAATAACTAAATAATTCTATATAATTACTCATGAGTTATTTAGTTATATAACAATATAAATACAACTGACGGTCTATTTATATACGTAAACAATTACATATTTGAATATAAACGGATATCACTGACGATTTATTTGAATATAAACCGATATCATTGATGATCTATTTGGATATAATGATGTAACATCCTTTACCT
Organism: Cicer bijugum; assembly: GCA_037974875.1. Classification (NCBI taxonomy): domain Eukaryota; kingdom Viridiplantae; phylum Streptophyta; class Magnoliopsida; order Fabales; family Fabaceae; genus Cicer; species Cicer bijugum. Next base: position 186,746 of record JBBPBT010000240.1, read on the forward strand.
TAATAATACTTACAAGGTTAAGATAATAATTACACCCCTAGTTTTGTTGTTAAGTGATAACAATTAATTATCTAATTTATATTGTTTTCTAGAATTGGGGTAGAAGAATGATAGTATTATCATGGACAAGTGTTAAATGATTTAAAATACATACAATCCATACACTTACATTCTGATTTTCTCTTCTTCCTTCACCACAAGCCCAACTCTTTCATTCTCTCCTACCACACATTTCCCTCTTCTTTCTTGTGTGTTCTTTTCTTCTTTCCTAAAAATGGATGAACCAAAAGCTCCTTTATCTTCAACCCCTTGCATGTCTCAAATCAAAAAACTAAAATACCAAACATTCAACACTAATCCTTATTCTCTCATTCTATTATTGTTCGTCATCCACCTCCCTCTCCTTCTCCCTACCTCACGAAACTTCCCTCCATGACAACAAGCTCTAGAGTTTCTTTCTCTTCAATTTGACCTCACACATGTTTTACCTTTATCTTTATTATCATATGCACCCCCAAAGAACCACCAAAAGAAGATAAAAATCAAATTTTGGAATTTCATATTCAACCCATCTAAGTAAAGGTGGAAGTAATAGGAGCTAGGAGAAATTCATCATTGTCAAAGAGTGTGAGTTCTTTTTTTAGTATAACTGATTTTTTTTGTTGCATATGGGTTCTTGGGTTGATTTCAACATTTTTTTATAATGAAGTTTTCATTTATGGGCTTAAGTGAAGAGTTCATATACCTAATGTTTGTTAATGAATGTTTTTTGAAAAAAAATTTAAAATTTATTTTTTTCAAAAAAAATATAAAAAAAAACAATTTCAGACAAATTTTTAAAAAAAAATTTTGTGAAAAAAATCAAAAAAATATTTTTCTTTAAAAAAAATTGATTATTTTTTCGAATTCAAAAAATTTCGAAAAAAAAATCAAAATTTTTTTATAAAAAAAATTTGAAAAGAAAATTATTGAATTTTTTTATAAAAAAGGTGGACCTATAGTAGAGCTATAAATGAAGCTCAAAGTCCAAACCTCTCTCTAAAAAATCTCCTACTAAGTCTTTAATATTAGATTATTTGTTGAAATAATTTTTTTAACGCTTCGAACTATTATTTTATTATTTTTGTGGAGTTTTATACCACGCACCCTCCACCTTATCTCCCACCCCCTATTCCCATGAAAAATACCATATTGCCCATAATATTATCTATAAAACCCAAAAAAAAAAAAATTCTTCTCTTTTTTTCACTTATTTTCTTTGAACGTTTGAATTGTTTAAATCACATATTTGCAAATATTTGAACCTTTGAAACCTTCTTAACCAAAAAATAAGATAAATTTTGAAACATTGAAATCTTCGAAATATTAATTTTCCAATTCTATGAAAATGAAACTATCGAAGCTCATTTTTTTCCAAAATTTTGAAACTTTAGATAGTTAACATAAAATTTTTGAAATGCATAAGCTTTCGAAACTTTCTAACAATCTAAAAGTTTCGAAATGTAAAATTCAGAAATGAAGTTTTTTAGTTTCGAAACTTTGAAATTCAAGTTCCGAAATTGTTTCAGAAGTTTGTTTTTAGTAATAAATAGTAATTTATTTCAAAAATTTGAATTATAAATTTATAGTAATAAATTAATATTAATAAATTTCATACATAATTTCAAAAAAAAAATTTAATTAATAATAATATTATAAATTTATTTTTCAAAATAAAATTTTAATTATAACAGACAACAATTATTTTTTGAAATAAATTGAAACTTTTAAAAGTTTCGAATTTTTTGAAAATTTCAAAATTGAATTACTTCGAAAATTTGAAAGTTTCGAGCATTACGTTTCGAAAGTTTCAAATTTATCAAAACTTTCAAAAAATTTGATAATTTCGAGAAAAACACACTTCGAAACTTTCAAATTTATCCAAAGTTTCGAAAGTTTCATAACATCCTCGAAAATTACATTTCAAAACATTGACATTTATCAAAAGTTTTAAAATTTGTTAAAATTTTTGGAAATATAAGTTTCAAAAGTTTCATATTTAACAAAACTTTTGAAAGTGGGATATACATAGTAAAAAAAAATAATAACATGGTATTTTTGATTGGGATAGGGGGGGGGAAGGAGTTGTAGGTGGTGCACGGTACAAAACTTTTGGAGTAGTCATTATCCATAAACTCCACTAAATCCACAAAGTTTTAAGAATTTTATCTTTTTGATCTTTTTAATTATCAATTTTTTTTTTGTCATTCCAATATGTGAGTTGAAGTCAATAATTAGTTAACTTGTGGAATTGACTCCTAATAATTATATGTCATTACAAGATTTACGGATTCCAATTTTTTTAAGTAGCACAGATTTATTGATAATCACTTAGAAGTTAGAACAATTAGACACAAGTTGCACCAAAATGTTTCAGCAAATTACCTTGCATAAGTCCCACCAATTTTTTAAGTAGCACAATTTTATTTATAATCACTTAGAAGTTAGAACAATTAGACACAAGTTGCACCAAAATGTTTCAGCAAATTACCTTGCATAAGTCCCACTTTGGTAAGTGAATGAGAGATAAAAATGAAGTGTGTATTGTATGTAATTGTTGACATGATTTGGATTAGTTTAAGCCTTTAATTGTGAGATTCATTTCACTAAAAATACAAAATGATAATTTTTTTTTACTAAAAACTAAAATATAGAATAATTTGGTCCAGTCACTATAACTGAACCAACTGCAGGTTTGTTCAATTTTTCGATTTTCATGGTTGTATTATAGAACAATTTAAGATTTAATTGGACCAAATATAAGTCTAATTTTCGATTCAACAAATCAGTTCAGTTTGATTTTGATTCCCTTAAAAAATCAAATACCATTTCTACGTCCAAAAAATGAATAAAACGATGCTCATAGATTGCCTAAACTGTCAACAACTCTCCAAATATTCTAATAATAATAATATTATTTAGATATAATATAACTTTCATTGTTTAAAAATTCACATTAATTTATCTTTTATTAAATAATTTTAAATTTTTGTGAAAGAATTTTTAATAATATTTTAAATATATCTACAAAAAATAATTGAAAATTAAAAACAAAAACCAAAAATAAAAATAAAGTATGTTTAAAGACTAAAAAGTGAAAAAAAAATGTTATATGGACATTTTTTTTAAAAAAAAAACTTTACATAGAATAAAAACTTATGTAACATATACAATCAGCATATAAAATCCAAGTGCACAGTTTGGAAGACTAGAATATTTGATTATGGATCGTAGTCACCTATTTTCTAATGTTATTCAACAAACAGAGGTGTTTACTATGAATATATTTCAAATGTGAATCTTATTATTTTGGATTCTGGTCTTTAATCTTTTATTTAATATTTCTTTTAGTTTATTTTTTTTATATATTTTATATATTTTTACTTTTTATTTTTTACAGTGGTGTATTTTAGTTTTTCTTTAATCATAATTTCGTCAAACAATTGTATAATTATTGTCATGAATAATTGAGATAAAATCTTGTATCAATTGTAAAGTTAAGTGTGTAATATTAATAAAGATAACGTGAAAATACAATAAACTTTGATAAATAATCCGTTTTAAAAAGTTTACATATAATTTTGTAGTACTCCAATTTTGTCTAGTAAATCATAAAAAGCTTTTCAGTTGTAGCCTCTACTTCTGCTTCTGATTCTGTTTATGCTTTTGGCGGTATCCTCTGGTTTGCCTCTGATTCTGTTTATGCCTTTGGTGGTATCCTCTGTTTGCCTCTGATTCTATTTCTGCCTCTAGTTCCGTTTTTTCCTCCGGTGGTATCCTGTGGTTCTTCCTATGATTTTGTTTCTGCCTCTGGTCGTATCATCTGGTTCTTCCTTTGATTATGTTTTTGCCTCTGATGGTATCCTCGGGTTTTGTTTCTTCCTCTATTTACGTTTCTGCCTCTGATTTTGTATCTGCCTCTGGTTCCATCTCTATCTTTGGAGATATCCTCTAGGTCTGTTCCTGTATCTAGTGGTATCCTCTGGTTCCATTTCTGCCTCTGATTATGTTTCTGCCTCTGGTTCTGGTTTTGCATGTGGTGGTATCCTCTAGTTTTGTCTCTGGTTCCGTTTCTGCCTTCGGTGGTATCCTTGGGTTCGATTTCTACCTCTGGTGGTAACCTCTGGTTCCGTTTCTGCACACACCGTCTGCCTGTACATACCACCTTTTTAACCCTATTTAGAATTTTCTTGCTTTTCTTCTTTTACTAAAAAAAAGCTGCAATTTTTTCTTGTGTGCACGCTATCTTTTTAATCATTTTAGCCTTTTTCTTTATTTCCTAAAATGGCTACAACGTTTACCAAGTATACAACAATCAAAAGTGTGTCCTTTTTTTTTCTTCAGATTTAGATGAACAATCTAATTTTTGGCAAAAAAATAATAATAATCTAGAACTCAATTCTATCCCATGGATACAAAAATTAATCATTTTTTGTCTATAAATTGAGAAAAAAATTCATTCTTAGAGGAGGAGGAGGAGTTTTCAGTTTTAATTTGTTTGAAGCTGAAGGGAGAGAGGAAAATTTTGCAGTTTTTATTTTTTTAAGCTAGTAAGAGGTTAAAGAGTTTTCAGTTTTCTCTTAACTCTTTAAGTTCCGTCGGGGCCACAGGATGAGGAGGTATGGATATAGGATGAGTGTTTGGAACTAAGTCTATAGAGAATTCGATCTCCCTATCAGGTGGTAACCCAAGAAGTTCTTCAGGAAAAACATATGGAAATTCACATGCTATTGGAATTTTTTTCCAATTTCTCTTCAGCCATTTGTGTATCCCTTACCAAGGCTAAGTACGCTTGAAAACCTCTTCTCATTAACTTGCTAGCTGCCAAGGCTGAGATTTGGTTATGTGGTACCCAACAATGTTCTCCTTGAAACGATAAGACTGATTGCCCCGATATCTGAAACTTCACTACTTTGTCATGACAATCCAAAGTGGCATGATGAAAAGCCAACCAATCCATACCCAAAATCACATCAAAATATATCAAGTCAATAACTACTAAATCTACCGGCAACACCTTGCCATTAATAGTTATATCACAAGAACGATACACCGACTTAGCAAGCAAATTTTCTCCAACAGGTGTAGCTACAACTAAAGGTTCTTCCAAAGAAGATGAACATTTACCAAGTCGAGTAGCAAATCACGAGGATACAAAAGAATGTGTAGCTCCAAGATCAAACAAAACCTGAGCATCTCTAGAACAAATAAAAAGTATACCTGTAACTACTGTATTGGATGTTTGAGCATCCTGACGAGTCAAAATAAACACTCGAGTCTGACCTCTTCCCGTTGGTATTTGACCTCTACCACCAAATTCTCTACCTCCCTGCTGAGATGTTCCTGAACCTCTAACATAAGAATTTCCACTTTGACGCACAAGTGCAAAATGAGTCTGAGAAGATGCCAAAGCTATTGGTGCTGATGTATAACTAGAGGATGGATGTGTCGTATTTATATTGATGTGACCTATAAGGCCACATTGATAACACACCTTAGCATTACCATCTTTGTTGCAATTCCCAAAGTGAAACCTACCACAAATAGAACATCGTGTAGCTGAAACACCAGAATGTCTTTGAGGAAAAATGGATTATGATGCTGCTCCAAAATCTGATATATGACTCTGCACTGTCCCATAAGATTGCCCACTATGACCACCTCTTTGAGATATGAGTCTTTGTTGCCCCTGATAACCAAACATAGATCCACCACTGCGATTCACATAGTTACTGTAAGATCTTTCAACCCTTTGTATCTTTCGTGAATCTTGTCTATTGCCTCATTTTTCCTTCTGTCGTTGCTCAATCTGAAGGGCCAAATTCAAAATCTCAACAAAAGTAGAACAATTAGACCCAACCACATATCTAAATAAGTAATCCTTCAACCTTCTAATGAATCTCTTAACACGCATCTCCTCAGTGATAGGATAAGGAGCATGTCTAGAGAGCTGTGTAAAACGAGTACTATACTCTGAAACTGTCATACCTTCCGTTTGTTCCAATCGCTCAAATTCATGAGCTAATCCATCTCAAACATTCTCCATAAGAAAACGAGTCATGAACAACTGAGAGAACTCTCTCCATGCTAATGGAGGTGACCCACTTGTCTACCACGTGACACTATATCAAACTAATCACGTGCCACCCCTATTAGCTGAAATGATGTCAATTATACTGCTTTTACCTAAGAACAACCCAATGCTCTCCAAAGCTGCTCTAGACTATCAATGAATTGTTGTGGATCTTTAGTTGTACTAGACCCATAAAAAGTAGGGGGTTTAAACTTCATGAAGTCTGGTAAAGTAACCTCAATATCCCTCATTGCAGCAGTCGTCTGATGCTCAGCTTGTCTAACCTCTTGTTGACCATTGACATTTTTATGCCTTTGATCACCCTCCTGTTGCTGTCCGACAAAAACCCCAAAAAGTTGTTGCACAACCTGTTGTAATCCCTGCATACTAGCAGCAAACTCTTCCATGGTTGGATTTTCGCGCCTCCTCCTTGGTACCTCAACATCGGCATCCAAGCCACGCCCGCCAACATTAGCTCTACGCCTATTTCGAGCACAAACTGAAACACGACCTCGTTGACGAGCACCTTGAGCTTGGGCAATTGACTCATCAACAATTTTCCTTATAGTAGGATTCCTAGTATTGGGTGGCATTTTCACCTATTCAAAGCACATTGATCCACAAATTGAATAAGACGACAAGAAATTGTGGAGAGGTAGTGATGATGAATTTAAACACAAATTCAGACAACAGATGAGACTCTCATAGAGTGCTAATATCCCTTATAAGTAAGTTGTGCCCGGTACATAATTTACTAACAAGAATCTATTATCACCCTATGTTTGCAACTATTAGGACCTACAACCGAACTCTGATACCAACTTTGTCACGACCCGAAAATTTAATGTTGTGACCGGCGCACAAGTTAGACACCTAGCCAGGCAAGCCTAACAACTAACTTAATAATTAAACAACTAAATCGTTCTCTACCATTAATATCTATATATATATATATATACTTTTCCTCGAAATTTTGATAGAGTATCCCTTGTAACTTCAAGATTCCCAAATTTATAAAATCCATGTTAAATTCTCAATTCAGTCACAATTCAAAGAACATAATCTAATCGTTTAATACACTTTTAAAAAAAAAAAACTTCTAGAGTCAACATATGTTACAAAAAATGGTCCTCGATCAAAGAGGCCTACCAAAAAGAAATATGTTGAGACTTGAATCAAATAACAGATTTCTACTCAGCTGTCTGCGAATCTAAAAAAAAAAGCAACATAAAGGGGTAAGTCACAAAGACTCGGTGATGAGACAACAACAACTATCAATTAGAAGGGAAACACAAAAAGGCACGAATAACTGCTTTACAATCGAACGACAATTATGTTAAACCATATTACTTAAAAATCTAGAAAAAATTCTAAATTCAAATATATCCACATATATAGTCATTAGACTTATAATTTAACCGTTCGACAGGAATATTAAAAAATCGGTTAATAACGAAGCGAAATCAAAATGAACAATCTTAAAATCATCATAAAAATCAAACAAGTAACATTACAATTTTTTTCTTTTAGAATCAAGAAGCGACTCAATCTCATTGATAGCCCTTTCCTCCTAAGGGTGACATTTCCCTTAGGGGTGGCTCTATCTAACGGATATCCCTCTCCTCTCAATCCCGCAATGCATCATCACGTATCAATTAGGGAGGTTACATCTCGTTGATAACCATAGGGACTCCATCTAACGGGTTACTCTCCCTAATCAACACGAGGTAACTAGGTGCACCTAATGCAGTTAACGATTTAATAATTATAACAACGATTTCCCAAAATACGTATTTAAAATCATTTCATCATAATTCTTGAAAAACATACTCAATTGCATAACAATTCAACATTTAAATACTTTAACTCAAACGTAAATCAAACTAATAACATATTATATAATGACGACCGTTAAATTAAATAATTGACGAAATCGAAATAAAATTCAAAGGTTGTGTTTCCCAAATTTTTCAATAAATACTTTAATGTAGAAAACAATTAAAACAATAATAGCATTATAAAAATATATGACGATGATCGTCGTCAACTCACTGCTATGGAGAATCGTCTAAATTTGCTCTTCAACAACTCTCAAAGTAGTTGGTAGGGTCTCAATTGACAAATCTGAGTATCAAAAATATTTCCAAAGTTTAGCTAACTCTAGGAAACCATGAAAATTATTTAAATATATTTTAAGCACAAAATAAGATTTTTACTTAAAACTAAATTTTTCTATGAATTTATACTAGGATTAGAGTTGTGCATTTACCTCAATGAGTCTCAATAAACAATTCTCGAGAGATGGATACCCTTTTCCTTCCTTAGAACACAAGCCCTAACCCAAAAATGCCTACCAAAAGAATTTGTAGGAGTTTGAGAAATTGTACTTGTGGGGATGTTAAATCCTTTTTAAGGGTTGAGAGTTTGAGTAATAGAGTGAAAAGAAGCAAAGAGAAGGGAAGGAAAAAAGAAAAGAAAAGAAAAGAAAAAAAAAAAAAGCAACAAAAATGGGGGAGGGGGAGTGTTTGCCGAGAGAGAGAAGAAATAGGAGAAAATGAGGGAGTGACATGGAAAGAGAGTGGTTATTATCTTCCAAGTTTAATTGCAAAGAAAAAAAATTATTCACTTTTAGATCCGTATTTTTCTTTTATAGAAACTTTGTTATGTAATAAAAGTTTCAATTTTTTATAAAAACTTTTTAAAATAAAGATTAAAAAAAAATTAAAGAATAAAAAGTTGAATTTTTTTTATAAAAACTAAATTAAATTTTATATACTAAAAACCTATTTGATTTATTATTATTATTATTATTATTATTATTATTATTAAAATCACACTTACGTTTTACTAGAGAATAAGAGTTTAATTTTTAAAATTAAAATATAATCTTCAAAATATTTAAAGACAGTTCTATCAATAAAATACAACCACATAAAGGAAATAATATGTTTATTATACTCAAATTATTACAATCAAGAGAACAAAAACTTACAAATTCAATAAACGAAAGAATTAGATAATATATATATATATATATATATTAATATATATATCAGGCAAATTAATGATTAATAGAAATATATGATTTGTCTGTTATAGTTAATCCTATTTTGTTGTTTTAGTTTTGGTATGTTTTTTGTTTTAGTTTTTCTTCTTCCTATTTTTCGTCTT
>JBBPBT010000240.1:198121-210665 GCA_037974875.1 Cicer bijugum
TGTATAAAACAATTACTCTATTGAGAATTTTCTCAGCTAAATTTATTATAAAAAGACATGTGTATTGATGTAGGTTTAGAATTAGTAAATATTTTATTAAGTATTTAAAAAAATATAGAGAACTTTGATTTGCGTTTGTGTTGAAAAATTGACAATATGAAATAAACAATTAAATGTATTTTTATTAAAAAAAAGTAAAATTTATAGGAAAATATTATTATAAAAATATGCATGATTGCACTATATATGAACACTACAAACATTAAGTATGGTGAGAAATCTTTTACGATTCATTGCTTATAGGATTCATTGTTTATATTGTAGATAAAACAACTAACCCACTTAATAGCAACATTTGAATAGTTAACATATAAGATAAGATTTTTGGTATTAAAAACTTAAAAACTTAAATTATTATATGATAGTGACTTGAAACTACATTTCAATCTTAAAATTCATCTCAAATATGATAATTATCACAGTTTTAATGATAAAATTATATTTAAAGAATTAAAAAATATTAAAAATATTTAACAATTGAATCAAAATTAAGATGTATGATATTAAGTTTTTTGATAACGTTTAATTACGTTTATAATGGATGCATATTTTTTTCTAGTAACACCACTAAAAGATCCAGTTACACCCCCAGTAAGATCAAACTATCGCGTAGTTAAAATTAAATTTTCTAAATCTACCACTCCTCACCTTCCTCTTCTTTCTTTGACCCTCTTTCTTCCTTCAGTCTATCTCTTCCACTATTCTTTCTTCAATTCTTTTGAATAAAACATCAAGATAACCTCATCTCCTTCCTTCACTTTTACGATTTGAAGTGAATTTATGTATTCAAAGTTATCAAATAGGTGTTGAATTTAATTTATCAATGGGTGCTATTTTTTCTAGTTGAGTTTATCACTTTTGCAATACATATAAAATTGGGTATTACGTTTTTCTGTAGGGATGTATGCGAACTTAATTGAGTTTACATAAAATTTAACTTTGTTTTAACTGTTTTACAACTAACGCTAACTTTACATGTATATTTAATAATGTGTTGTTACACTATTAAATAATATAGCAATATTTTATTGTATATATGATAATATTTTATTGGAATTATTAAGTTGAATATTATGTTTTGAATTTGAACTCAAGACATCGCAATTATATGTGAGATTTTTGTATTTCTTTTAAGATAAATAATAATGATAAATACATTTTTTTTTATCTTAAAAGAGATGATAAATTCAACCATAAATAATTCACACAACTATGATGTCTCGAATTCTAATTTGAGATAGAACGTCCAACCTAACAAGAGCTAGGTCTTAAGGACGGATAATTATTACTTTAATAACACAACAAAGTAACAAAACTATTATGATTGAGTTTATAATATCGAACAAACATAAAATTAAATACATAATATTTAATAAGAGAAAAATAATTAGTGACTTTGAATCACCTTATTTTCATTATGCAATTATCGATTCACTATTTTAACAATCTAACTTACTTGATTATGTCAAATTAACAAACTAGATTAAGACCAATTTCTTGACTCAAAATTTATTTTTTATAACAACGAATTCTAATTTCTTAAGTGATCAAACTTGTTACTCAAAATATGTAAAAACCTTAATTTCTTAGACACATGTTAATACTTTTTATTCCTATAACATATATTATGGTTCTAATTATTATAGTCTATTTTCTAATAACTAAATAATTTATTGGTTTAATTCTATGTGATCAAGCACAAAACAGATTATGAGAAAAAATATATGAATAATGAAACTCGTTTTAATTACATAAACAACAAAAGAAAACCAAAATTAGATAGATTTAAGGAGGTTCATATGATCCCTGATCAATGAAAAAATTAGTTTACGATTAAGAACATAGTAACAATGAAGAAGATGAAATTACACATAAAAAAGATGGAATGAATATTTACTTTTTGCTTCCACAAGTGAAATTTTCAAATTCCTAACCTTTAAGGTGTACACAAGAATCTTCAATGCCTCTTAATTAGAATCCTTGCAAAATATAAGCTTTTAGCTTAAATAGGGATTTGGGACGCATGTTACTGCATTGCTATGATTATGGGTGCATTGCTCTACTCTATATAAAAATTGTGACATCAAATGCACTGTAGCACATGGTTGGACGTAATGCTCTGCATTGTCAAATAAACATATATGTTCTTCCAAAATTGTTCTCCCTTTGAATTGACTTATATTGTTCACCCTTTTACACTCGAAATTAGGTTTCAGTGTTTTCATGAAAGTTGTAGATGTTGGTATTAACTTTCATTTGCAACTAATTGAACTCCATTTGGACTTCCAGTACTAGAAAAAATGTTTTTAGTGTCGGTCGAAAGCCCAAGCTAAACGCCTAAAAACCAACGCTACCGTTTATTTAGCATCGGCGTCGGACCTGGGCTAAAATAGTCGAAGTCAATCCACAACATCAACCAAATGGCATCCGACGCTATGTTAGTGTCAGCCAGAATGACTCTACGCCAATGCTACCATTAAAAACAAAACATATATATGAGGCTAGTATGTCTCCATTGACGCACTATTTCAAAAAACCATATTGCGTCGACGAGTCGTCGCTAAAGTCAATAAAGCGAAATTGCTAGTCTACACCAAAGTCAACTAATAAAAATTAACAATAAAATAAAAGTCAACTTTATAAATAATATGGCATCCATTAGACTGACAATACGATCAACACTTGAAAAGTCAATAAAATGTGTTGCGTCAAATCGACCAACGTTAAAGGAGATTGTTTTATCAAATTAATTCTCATATGAGATAAGCACTAAAACACATATTTGAATTCATATTAATCTTATTATTATTATTATGGCTATTCAAACTAAAACAAAAATAAAAAGTTCCATATATGTTGAAGGTGAAAGAACCTAAAAAAAATGACTTTAGACGAATTAGGAGTGAAATGTAGAACTCTTTAAGGATAAGGATAACATACATGAATCATGATACTTAATATTTATGAATCCAAAAACTGCTAATATCAACTTATTATCAAGCATCATAAAGGTTACGCATTGCACTGAAACATACATTATAGTTCATATTAATTTAATTATTATTATAGCTATTCAAACTATAGCAAAAAATAAACAAGCACCATATATGTGGAAGTAATATAAAAATGGCTTTGGACGAAATAGAGGTGAAATATGGAGAACTCTTCAAGGATAACCTGGAATGATATCTATGAATCCACACATTGTTAATGTCAATTTATCATAAAACATTAAAAACGTTATGTTTATATTTATATTTTAGAGTTTAATTACAAAGTTCTCCTATAGTTCAATAACAATTACTAACACTCCATTATACATTAGATGATAAGCAAAATAATTCAATGACGAAGACCACATAAGATGAAAATTCTTAGACACATTGAAAATATACTTTCTTTGAGCGATAAAGAGATATAATATCATATCATCCCTAAATATCACATTATTATCATAATAACCGAACAAGGACAAACTAATATATAAATACAAATACAAAAGTAAAAGAAAATTGTTACATTTTGTTAGAAATAAGTATAAACACACATAATGGAAGAAAAAAAAAATCACACTTTATGTGAATTTGTTAGATATCCTCGTACACATTCAACTGTCAAAGAAAAAATAATTTCAAAATTAAGAAGTTATACTTGATTTGAAAGACCACTAAAAAACAACATTTAAAAAAAAATCCTATAAAAAAATGAAACCTAAGTTTCTACAAAAAATTGTTTTGGAAAAAAACAAATCCCTAAATTTCTATTGAGAAAACATAAATATCTAAATTTATATTCACAAACTGAAATTGCTATTGAAAAAATAGAAACCCGTCATAAATTTATTTTCACAAAAATCATAAAATGAGAACAATAGATAACTTACGAAGGATTAATAGATTTGTGGTAAGTCTAGAAAAAATGAAAATGGTGGTAGCGGTGGTGGGTTTGTAGCAGTGGGTGGTGAGTGAGGAAGTGATTGAGGGCAAATGAGATGGAGGTTTTTCTACGAGTGGTGGTGGGTTTTCTGGCGAGTGAGGGAAAACAAAAGGAACGTGAGAGAAATGAAGGAATCGTGAAAAGAAAACGAGACAAATTATGAGTTTATCGCCATGGGCAAGACCGCCGTCAATGAGGACGATAGTGACAACAAATCGTGCGTTATGGTGAGGGTGAAGGGGAACAACAATGTGTGAGTGAAAAAGAGCGAAGGAAAAAAATAGTGAGGGTGAGGGAAAAAAATTTGAGTGAGGGTATCTGATAAAGTTTTTGGTCCCCCTATTTTAGCTGAATCGCCAAAGTAGTCCTTCCATTTTGTTTATCTCTAGTTTTGGTCCTCCCAGCAGAATTTTGGTCCAAAACTTCATGAAAATTTATTTTTTTTTTGCATTTATTTAAGTCACACAATGCCTCAAGATCTCACTTTCAACAATTGTACTTAAAATATATGATCATAAACGGTGTAGTACGACTTTAAAAAAAATGAAATTTCATCAAATTTTGGACCAAAATTCTATTTGGGGACAAAAACTAGAGAGAAACAAAATGGGGGGACTACTTTCGCAATTCAGCTAAAATAGGGGGACCAAAACTGAAATTAAGCCAAAAAAATATATATTTAATTTTACCATTAAAAAATTATAGCATTGATCCCGTCGAAGCTAATAAGTTGAAGCCATATTTAGAGTGGCGTCGGCCATCCAACACGAATTATTAATGAAAAAAATGGTTTATTGATTTAGCATTCGTTATAACGTCGAAGATAGGGACCAACACTAAATATGAATGCTAAAACCAATTGTTCTAGTAGTGGTCTACAACTCCATACAGGATTAAAATAGTGTATGGTGGTCATGTTAGTTTTTTAGTTTAATTGCAGTTTTAGTCTCATATTTTAGCCGAATAGCGAAAGTAGCCCCCACATTTTATTTATCTTTAGTTTTGATTTCCAAACAAAATTTTAGTCCAAAATTTGATGATTTTTTTTTTGCGTTGATTTAAGTCATATCACATCTCAAGATCTCATGATGCAATAATTGTATATGAAATCTATGATCGTAACTGGTGTAGTGCAACTTTAAAAAGTGATATTTTATCAAATTTTGAACCAAAATTTTATTTGAGGGACCAAAACTGAGGAGAAATAAAATGGAGAACTACTTTCGTGATTCAGTCAAAACAAGGGGACCAAAACTGCAAATAAGCCTAATTTTTTTAATCAAATTCAACATTGCAGTAAACCAATTAAGCAAAAGAAAACTACACAAAATGACTATAAAAATGATTGATAACAGTTCGTTAATATATATATCACTAGTAAAAAATTCTACATTGATAATACATTTTTGTGAATAATATAAGCAAAAACAAAAAACACATATAGTCCTTTATGTTTAGTCATGTTCTTACTTACCTCATTTAATTTTTTATTTATTTGGTCCTTTAGGTTAGGTTATATTTGTAGTATTAGTCATTTATCTCATTTTCAACAATAATTGATGTAATTTATAATTTATAATCTCTAGAAATTCTACCAAATATTTCAACAATATATTTATTAAATATTATAAATGATTTTTATTTGTTAATTCTCTTAAGTCATTTAGACACATGTATAGTCCTAAAAACATGATAATAAAGGTTTATTCATGTAATCAATGTTATTAAATTTTCTTCCACTTAAAAAGTAACTTAGACAGCCAACTTATTGTGATATTTTAATTAGATCTTAACATTTTTTGATAATAATTCGAAGAAAAAACTCAAACTTAAAAAATTATTTGCATAATTCAATAAATATAATATAAATAACTAAAATATGTTTTTTTTTTTTACACAATGACACACATCATACTATGCTTAATATGAAGCGGCAAGAACATCTCCAACGGTGAACTTAACACAGAGGTTATTAGATGGAGTTCACTGTGTTGTCCCACATCATTTTAGAGCAACTCATTCATTTTTACTCCAATGGTGAACTCAACTTGAGTTAATTAAATAGGACCGACTAACTATTATAAATTTATTATTATTAATAAATTAATAAAAAAAAGGTAATAGTTATAATTTTATTATTATTAAATTGTGAAAAGTATCGTTCCTTCCTGAGAGCATCATGATGACAGCTTGACACAACTCTAATAGTGAATTTACTAAGAACTGAAAGTTAAGTAACTACATGCTGGCGGACAAACTCATTTGACTACCATTGGAGATACTCTAAGGAGTTGATAGTGGGATCAATTTGCACTACAAGACAGGGGCTATTGACGAATGGATCCTTTATAGTACGAGTCGCGTATCACATGCTTCTAAAGATATTTTCCTATGAAACAAATATCATATGTTTAGATTTATAAAGGTGGATGAATTGATCTAGAGAGAAGGAGTAATGGGTTGGAACTTGGAAGGATAATAAAGTCATTTATTTTATTATTAATAATTGACTAAAGGAAAATTGTTCTTGGATCTATCTTGTGTATGAATTTTTCATTCACTCGTTTCTCCAAGAAACACCCAAATTAGGTTTTTTAATTATTTAAATACTTTTTTTTAAGTAATCAAATAACCCACTGTAAATAAAATACACCCCACTTTTTGCATCATGTTGCATATTAAGTTGCACTTGAATAGATGTATCAAAATAAATTTAACGTACTATTTTGTATATAAAATAACAATACAATTTTATTTTGTTAACAACTCTAACTTATTTTTTCTCCTATATAATAATAATAATAAAATATTGTTAAATTAACAAAAAAAATATATATAAAAATAAAATAATATTAATAAAATATAACAAAATACATTTATTAGAAGAAAAAAATACATCCGTGCAATTGAGTATATGTGTTAAACCAAATAAAGTGTTGAGAGAAAATCTCTCAAATGATTTTAATGATAACAAAATTACTTAAGAAATTATGATTGTGGTTAATGACTAATATGTGTTTTTGAGTGAATTCATATAAGAAAACATGTTATTAATCATTAAGGCAAAAAGGAGAAAAATTTTATTCAAATCTGGAGGATTGAAATTCCAGAGGATGACTTCGCGAAGAGGATGAAGCTTCAAATCTGCATAATACTCATCATCACCAAAACAAATGTTTTTTATTCATTATAGAAAGGCACAACAATATTAAAGAATGAATAAATAAAGCATTTGATATAAAGAAGTCAGAAGGCCGAAATAATAGGAACGAGGATGGCCAGTACTAGGTAAGAGGATGACAGTACTACATTGGAGGACGGTTCTATAAAGTTCACATCATTCCTAAATGTTGAAAGCAACACATCCTATCATGTGCAAAGGCTAAAAGCATACCTATATATCATTCTTGTATGAATGAAAACAATGTAGAGTCAATCTACATAAAGACAACAACAAACAAGCCAAAACTAGAAGCCTTCACATGTATTGAAATTCTGAACCACGTGCTAGATAATGGTTCTCTATTGTAAACACCACTCTTAAAAGTTGAAAATGACCTAGCCCTTCAACTTTCAGAAAGGTTGTAGCTCACAAAGTCAAAAATATAGCCCTACATGTCTTGAAGAACGAGAAAAGAAAAGGAAAACTCAAGATTAAGTTCCAAGGAGTTGATCCTTGTACTAGAGGATAGACTCCATCTGTCCAAGGATAGCTGAATGACAATTTCATAATTATAAGGAAAGACCTTGGGATTTTTAAATTGACTTTCCAACGATCATAAAGAGCTTGGCACATGGAAGGAACATCATAAGACTTCTATAAAAGGACGAAAGCTCTTCATTACAAAATACACAACAACATTGCATAAAAAGATCAAGTATCTTAAAGCTATCAAGAGCAATATTCATCATCTCTTTTTACTTTCTATAATATTTCAATAGATCTTTGAAATATCTTTTTAGAAAGTGTTTAAGAGAAGAGAAACTATCATACACATATCAATTTGTAATTTCCACGTGAGGTACACTTGGAAATGTTGAAACTTGATTGTTAGCTTGGCGAGGCTAAAGAATACACAAAGTCTAATCATCCTCTATGAGAGATTGATCAGTTTGAACATTAGTGAAATCTCATAAGTGTGTGAGGACTGGACATAGCCTTCATTAGGTGAACCAATATAAAAGTTGTGTGTGTCATTCTTTACACTTTCTCCTTCTTTTGCTCAGCTCTAATTTGAAGGTTTGAGTTACCATCATTGGGTTGGCAATTCACTTTGAGAAGATAGTTTTAAAACACGTGAAAATTATTTTTAAATAGAAAACTCTCTATTCAACCCCCCTTTCTAGTGATATTTAGCTACATCAATTGGCATCAGAGCAAGGTTCTCTAAGAAACTACATCTACCAGTGTAAGTGAAAAAATCCAAAAGGAAAAATGTCAAAAGCTAAGTATATTTCTGAAGGAGGATCATCCAGCCGACCTCCCTATTTGGATGGCACATATTACTACCACTGGAAAGCTAAGATGAGACTATTTTTTATATCAAAAGACAACAACATGTGGTGTGTGGTTGAAAATGGGGATCACGTCATCAGAACCAACAACACAGACACAATCTCCGATGAGAAACCTCAAGCACAGTGGACGGTAGATGAAAATGCAAAGGCACTCCAAAACTCTAAAGCTCATTTATTTCTAACGTGTGCTTTGTGAAGAGAAAAGTATGATAGAGTTGAAGAGTGCAAAAACGCTAAAGAGCTCTGGGACACTCTAAAGATCCATCATGAAGGATCCAATCACGTAAAAGAAGCAAGAATTGACATGGGAGTAAAAGATTTCAAACTATTCGAAATGAAGGAGGAGGAGGAAACCATTGATGAAATGTTCTCAAGGTTAACAATCATACTAAACAACTTAAGATCTTTTGAAAAGGTATACTTTGTTCAAGAGAGGATAAGAAAAATCCTAAGGAGTTTACCAAAAGAATGGAGACCAATGGTGACTGACATCACGGAAGTAAGAGACTTGACAAACTTGAAATTAGTAGATCTAGTTGGAACTCTAAGAGCTCATCAACTTTTGTTGTTGGCAGACAAACCAAACAGAAAGGGAAGAATGATTGCTCTAAAATCCAACCAAATAGAAAGTTCACCCTCTAAGAAGAATGAAGATCTCATAAAAAAGGAAAACTCAAAGTATCCTCTATCTGAGGATGAGGATGAACTCGCTCTGATTTCCAGAAGACATCAGAGGATGATAAACAGAAAAGGACAGGATAGAAGATCTCATCAAAAAGAAAAAACTGACAAAAGTCAGATAATTTGTTTTGGATGCGATAATATGGAACACTATAAAACTGAGTGTCCTCTAAACAAAAGAAACTCAAAAAGATTTCCCTACAAAAATAAAGCTATGATGATTACTTGGGATGACAGTGACGAGTCAACCTCTACCTCATGGCAAAATCTGAAAAGGAAAAGGTAATCATTTCATAATTGTGTCCTACTTGTGAGAAGTTAGAAATTGAATTTGACAATCTTTTAAATAACTCAACACTTTATCTCATAAATATGGTTTTCTCAAAAATCAACTTTATAAAATAAAAAAACTCTATGAGCAACTTCAAGCCAAGAATGAGAAATATAAAAAAATCATTCAAGATTTGCAGTTATCTTATGAGAAATTATCTTAGCAGCAAGCATTTTTAAATAAAAAGAATGTCAAAAGTCATCCTCCAGAAGAGGACACAGAAAATGAAATCTTGAAAATAGAGGTTAAAGAACTAAAAAAATGACATTTCCAACTTTGTCAAATTGACATAAACATTAAAAAAAAATAATGGGATCTCAATCTGGAATTTTTGACAAGGTTGATATTGGTTTTAAAAGTTCTCAAAAACAAAAATTGTATGAAAATTTTTTCTTTCCTAAAAAACAAGAGCATAGGCCAAAATACACTTTTTGCAAAAAATTTGGACATACTTTCAAGATATGTCATGCTAAGAAGAAAACTAAAAATATAAATAAAGCATGTTCATTATGTGGTAAACATGGGCATAATAATTCTATTTGTTATCACAAAAGGAAAATCCTCACAAGAGGAAAAATTAACCAACAAGGACCCAATGCTATATGGGTATCCAAGTGACTTTTAGCCTCTAACACAGGTTCATCATCTGATCAACAAAAGAAAGCCTTGGCACTTGGACAGTTGCTGCTCAAGGCATATGACAAGGGATAAACACTGCTCTATTTCCTTGGAGATAAAGGATCGATGATTACTCTCTAAGGTACACAAAGATTACTATCGTTTGTGATAATGCTAGTGCAAATAAATGTTTCAAAAAATCTCATTTAACATTCTAGATCTAATCACTTTGAAATCAAACATCATTTTATAAGAAATCATGTTCAAAAAGGGGGATATAAAATTAATTTGCGTTGATACTGAAAATCAATTGGTTGATATTTTTGTCAAACCTCTCGTGGAGGATAGATTCAAAAATATCTTAGAAAAACTCTCCATTAATTTGCCCAAAATTATCTAATTAATTTTTATTGTGTAGCATTATTGTGTTTCTTTTCTTGTGATGATTTTTTATTAAAATCAAGTGAAAGATCACATTTGATCTTTAAAAAAAAATTATAGCAAAAGTTGTGAGTAGGGGTGGGAATAGACCAGTCCAGGCTTTCAAAGGCCTGAGTCTGGCCTACGATTTATTTTTTCGGCCTAAGCCTGGCTTACGGCCTATCATAGGCTTTTTTTTCGGCCTGGCCTAGAAGCCTTTTTAAATGCAATCATTACCTCTTAAACAAATAAGGAACAATTGACTAATTGAACGGTTACCGAATATGAAATGACTACCAAATATAGAATCGCTACCGAATATGGAACGACTATTGAATATGGAATGATTACTAAGTGATTGTCTAATTGATAGAATTTAAAATAAAAAATAATATTATTAATATAATAATAAAAAATAATATTAATAAATATATATAGGTCGGACTGTCAGGCCTAATAGGATTTTTTATAAGTCTGAGCCTGACCTAGCTTTTTTATTAAATAGGTCAAGCCATAGGCCTCTACGGACGGCCTAGCCTATTCCCATCCCTAGTTGTGAGGATGGCAAATACACTAGAGGACACAATGTCCATTCTAGTGTAACTCTCTCTTGTCACATCAGACAAGAGTTTGCACGTGCCTCCCTCTATTGGCCAGTCCATGTGGCGCGACCTCCTTGGGTTTTGCTCTGCATTTAATGCGCAGACTGCCATAAATGACCTTTATCACGTTTCTCATAACCTACTCTAGCTATCATCATCACACTCCATCAACGACTCCTTATTTTTCCTCCTTTAACATTTTTTTGGATTAATTGCAGTTTTAGTTTCCCAATTTTAGCTGAATCGCCAAAGTAGTCCCCTCATTTTGTTTCTCCACAGTTTTGGTCCCAAAACAGAACTTTGATCAAAAACTTGATGGTAATGTGATGCAATGATAGCAACTTCAATTTTCCTTCATTCTTTTGACCAATTTAATTACTTAATTTTATTTTTTTAATTATTTTATTTTTCATCTGCCATATCACTCATTTGTTTACCACATAAGTCTTTTTTTTAACAACAACTAACAATAGTGATGATTTTAAAACTAAATTGAACTTACAAGGTTCAAAATTGAAGAAAAAAACTTATGGGAACGAAAATAAGAAATGTGCAAACTTACAAGGACAAATTAAATATTTCAGCCTATCACTTATAATTATCAAAATACACAAAAAAAAAATATTTATTACTATAAAATAATACCAGACAATATTTTTCACTAATATACAAAAGAACAGACAACAAATATTTGTCACCGATAAATATAAAAATATGGTTTAAATACATTCTATGCCTCTGTATATATATCCATTTTTAGTTTTAGTCCTTGTAAAATTTTTTGTTTTAATTTTATCCCTATAATATCAGAAAATTTTATTTTTAGTCCTAACAAAAAACGTTAACTGACTAAAGGAAACATGGATCAAACGTTTAAATATATTTTTGGTCTCTATAAATATTACAGTTTTCATCCCTGCGATATCCAAAAAAAATTATTATTAATCATTAACGTCAACTAGAAATTATAAAAACGTGAGCCGACAAATAGCGAAAAATGTGGATCAATCATAGCACTCGACTCCAATGAGAATATTAATTTAAATATTAGAATAATTTGTATATTTATTTTATTAGAAATAAGTTTACAAATTATTTTTATTTATTATTTAACTATTGTTTTGATTAAATTTGTTTAAAATAATGATTTAAATTTGTATTCCCATTGGAGTTTGTATATTTATTTGGCTAAATTCCATTCGCAGTTCCTTAACTTAATGTCAGATAACATTTTAGTCTTTTATATTTTTTTTTTCTGAGTTGGTCCTTTATTTTAATTTTAAGTGACAATTTGATATTTTATGTTTTAAAATGTCAACAATGTTGTCTTCTTTTTTTACAAAAATCATAAAAAAAAAAAACTCGTAAAATTCATTAT
>JBBPBT010000240.1:211291-250975 GCA_037974875.1 Cicer bijugum
ATACGTAACATATATTTGATATTATTTTATATCTTATAAATAAAAATGAAAATAATTATAATTTTAATAATAACATATTAATCATAATTTATTATTAAAATTATATCAAAGACAAATGTTTGTCAATTTTAAAAAACATTTAAAAGTAATATTTTGAGAGAAAGAATTTAAGTATTGTTAACAAGTTATGAGTTATGAATAGTATTCGGTTCGATATAAGCAGTAATAGTTAACGCCTTCAGTTAAATTTTAAAATCTAAAGTCACTTTTTAAAAGTTCATTATCAAGCTCTAAGTTTTTGTTGAGATAATTCTTTAAGATCCTGACCATTATTCTCCCTGAACGCAAGTGAGCAATTTATGGACTCAATATTGTGTCAATTAAATTATTTTTTCTTGAAAAAAATTGAAACCTTTTTTTTCAAAATTTTTCAAAAAACAATCAATATCTTTTTCTTGAAAAAATTTCAAAAAAAAAAATTAAAACATTCTTTAAATTATTTTTTATATAAAAATAAATAGAAATATAAATTTGAAAAAGTAGACCTATAAAAGTTTTTATAGCTGTGAAATTTTCTCTATTAAAATCTTTTTAATTATGAAATTTTTATGTCATTTCAATTTCAACATGTGGGTTGGAGAAAAAAATTTGTGAACATGTAAAACTAAAACTTATACTTATAGCTACTTGATGTAATTGGAGTTTTAACTCTGCTGCTTATAATTTTTGGCATAGCTTTGTTTTAAGTTTATTTTTTATTTAAATGAAATAGTACAATAAAAATATTAATATTTTTTAGTTGAATTAGGTCTTATAAATTATTCTGTTTTGATCTTTAAGTCTTCTATTTATAAAAAATAAAAATTTTGTATAAAAAAATTAATTTTAAAAGATATGTTGTTTAGTCCACAATTTACATTTTCACTTTCACTTTCACTTCAACTAATAAACAGTAAAGTATATGGACTAATATTTTTTTTTACAATATAAGAGGGAAAAAATGTAAGTTTTTCAGAAAATTTAAAAATATAAAAAATATTATGTAATACAAAATAAATTCAAAAAGTAAAAAACCTAAATTTTGTTGGAGCTGAATTTTTAAGATAAAATTTCCAGCTTTGATTCTTGAACATGTGCATCAGTTACTTGATTTAGCATTTGCCAAAAATTGTTTATTTTCACAACTGATGAAAAAACAAATGATTGATTTTTTTAATTAATATTACATTCGTCTTTAAATTTAAAACCATTATGAAATTAGAGTGATAATTAATCACCAACAATACTCTCCGTTGAAACAGCTGCGGCCAGTTACTTAAAGAGCATACCAAGTTACCAACCAATCAACGCCGAGTTATTGTTATTAATATTTTTTTTTATCATTACGGCGAGTTATTATTATTATGATTATTTGTAAAATGAGAGGCACGCGCATAGCACGTGTTATAGTTGATTATATTTATCGCTGTTTTCCAAATCAAAAGCTAGTTGGGAATGGATCCCTGCAGCTTAAAAAAATATCCGTGGAATCTAAACCATTCACTTATCACATTTACACGTGGTCAAAAACATTAAAAAGAAAATGGATGGTGGAGATTTTGACTGCAGATTCTCTTTCTCTCCACCATTCTTCCACTGGAGTCTAACCATTAAATATTAAAATGATTTCTTCCACCATAGTGAAAGTTACGTTTTCAAAATATATTTGCGTATTAAAATGTCTGATTACTGACGATACTATATATCCACGCACTTACTTTCTTGTCTCCATTTATTATCGCATTTGCTCACTTTATTATAAAAAATGATTTTCCATTGTATCACCATTATTATTATTTAACTATTTTCTGAAAAAGAAAACAAGTTGCTCTTCAAATTTAGCCATTCCCTTCTTCTTTATTTCGTTGTTTGTTTCTGATCTAACGTCTCAACCACACACACATGCAATTCAATTCAATTCAATTCAATTCAATTCAATTTAATTCAATTCAATTAAATGTACGAAGGAAAATGTACAATGAATGAGATGGGAAGAACGAAATTGAAACCCTGTTTATGATTGAATTGAAGGGATCTATCTGCACATTTCTGGATCTGAAATCAAATGCATGGGTACAGCCGCCTAGGAAGGAGCAAGGGCAGCGGCGGCGTTGGTGGCGGTGGAAGCTCCTCCTTTACCTCATCATCATGGTCAAAATTTGTATTTGTTGTTATGTCAGCAATTTTGAGAAGGCGAGGGTTGCTTCTATTTGCGCCTTTATTGTATATTTCAGGGATGTTGTTGTATATGGGTTCATTAAGCTTCGATGTTGTTCTTGTTCATAAACACCGTCACCGTCCTCCTCCTCCCGGTTCTCTTTATACAAGTCCTCAACTCTTTCATAACCTTTGGCCTTTCATGGAAACTGACAATTCAACTTCTCTCAACGTTGTAAGTTCTATTCATTTATATTCAACTTGCATTTCTCTGCCTCACATTGCCAATTTTCTCCGTTTTCTTCAATGTATATTTAGTGTTGTCAATTGCATATTGCTGAAAATTACAGTTTATTCATATTCTCATATGCTATAGTGCTATTGCCCAGCAATAGTGACTATTTGACAACACTTTCTAATAAATGGTGTATGCTGAGCAATAGAGATTTGTTCAATTTTTTTGTGCTGTAGCTGCTATTTGACACCATTATTGGAGTAAAATGTCATTATTTTGATCCTACATGTGTGACAAGGTGTCACTATAGTTTTTGAATGTATTATAATTACAAAATCATTATTGAGTGTATTTTCTATTAGTAATTTGATGAATTGAACTCATTATTTACTAAGAAAAAAACATATTGGACGAATAAACTAAAACGACTAACGAGGGACATTGGATGATGTTTTTGTAATTTTGGTTAATTGATTATAAGGATCGCATCTTACATATTCAAGGAGAATATTGTGGTGTGTTACTTCAATGATGCATGTATTTAGTGTTGACTGGAAACATGTGGTTGATTGATTGATGCAGTTGATGAAAACTTGGAATGTGAAAGAGGATAGACACTGGAAGCCTTGTGCAAACAAAACACTTTCTCAAATAGGTAGTATTTTCAATTCTTCTCTTTTCTCCTTTTTATGTAGAACGTATTGTCCAATTTAAAATATTTGTTTTACTTGTTTGATTGTTGCACTTTTCTATTGCTTAGCTTTTCCACCTTTCTCACTCTAATTTGTTTCTTTGCTATATTGGCTTTCCTATTCAAGTTCAGGAATCTTTAGTTTGATTATTATTTTATCTCCTCTATCCGTGTATTTTATCATTGTTGAAAGAATTTGCTAACTTTTTCTTGTCCTTTGTGCGTAGAATTGCCCAAGTCGAACGGGTACCTTATAATTGAAGCAAATGGTGGACTGAATCAGCAACGCTTGTCGGTATGCCTATTTATGACACCAAAGATTTTATTTTTATTGGTTTATTTATTTAGGATTAGGAGTCTTGTGTAGTACGTAGGAATGCTTATTCCTTTTCTTGCCTCCCATCTTATTTTTGTCAGCAGAAAAAAATGCTATTATTATAACACTGTTATTTTTGTTTCTTTCTGTAAAACTCTATTTGTTATCAGCTTGTTAAAAAATAAAAGATAAAATATGAATTATTTTGAACGTTACTATCTATAATCTTCACTCATATTACATATATATAATATATACATCAGAAAAGTTAAATTTTGTTTTCTCGTAAGGGGCATGTATGTTTTTTCAGTTAAGCTCAAGTTCCTAATGCAATTCAATTTGACTGGTAATGGCAATTTTGTTCCATTCTTATTACAAGGATTCACCATTCTGTTTATGTAACATGCCATTTAAGATGCCAGTCCCTTGTGAATGAGTGTAAGAAAGCTTGAAATCATGTAGGTGGGAGGAAATAAATTGCTGTTAATGGTGACTTTCTGCAATGATAATTTGTTTCTGAAAATGGATATCCAATGAGTTATATCTGCTGCTTGCTTTATTAAGTTGGTGAATATTTTTCCCTTCATGTTTGTCCTTTGTGTCATTTTGCTCCTAATGACGCATGGTGGTAGATTGCCAGTGTACATGGTTTAATGCTATATGATGAACATTGATGCCGTGGATTGCTGTCCATATTGTTCTAGCACTTATTATACTATTCACCATGCAGATATGTGATGCAGTTGCTGTGGCTGGATTACTAAATGCAACTCTTGTTATTCCAATATTTCATTTAAATAGTGTATGGAGAGACTCAAGGTATTTTTGCTTATGTTATGTGTAATTTTAAAATTTGTAACATGACCATTGTGGTTGTTTAATTTATGCATGCTTAAAGGCTGTCAAATCTCATTGCTATAGCTCAGTCTATTTTTGAGTTTCTTCTCAACCGTATTATTCACATGGGAGGTTGAATTTGAAAAATAAATCATGTTTCATCATTCTACTTTCTCTAGGCACTCCATTTACTCACGTGCAAGATAGGTTTGATAGGACCTCAGCTTAAAAAAAATGTACGATCTGGGGACGGAAGATCACTTTGAATTTTCTTTTTTTAATAAATCTTTGTAGCTGACCCCACCTGATAGAAAGAAAAAGCTAAGGTTGTTGTATTAAATCTTTGGAATGGACTTCGAATTTAAGGATTGTAATATATGCATAGGAAGGAACTAATCAACTAAGTCTATGCATCTTAGTGATGGAAAATAAGCTAGGCTAGGTACTATATAGAGCGTACTTCTGTTTTTCTACATTGACTCATTTCTTAATTATTAGTTACTATCTCTTTTCTCTATAATTTATGTCTTAAGGAAAATTTAAAAGCTTTTGGCAATTGAAAACAGATATGCTCTGCATACCTCAGTTTGAGTTTTGATCTTTTGCTATTTTGACATATCTTGCACCATTCACTTGGAACACATCACCACTTGAATATCCTGAAATCAGAAGTAATCTTAAACGTACTATGGATGCAAGACTCATAAGTAACAGTCACAGATGCTAAACTGAGAGTCCATTACAATTATTTGCCACTGCATGGGCTTATATTACATCATTCAAAGAAACTACTTTTTGATACAATGATTTACTCCTTTTTGTGCATAACTGAGACATCTGATATGTAAACTTCATTAAGTTCTGTATGCGTCGAACATAGAATTCTTTAGGTTTCATAATTCTCTTGCTTAAATTGGAAAAGCTTATGTTATCTTCATCTTGCAGCCATTTCGGTGACATTTTCGACGAAAATTTCTTCATACAATCACTTGAAAAACATGTGCACGTGGTAAGAGAACTTCCAGCTGACATACTTCAACAGTTTGACAATAACATAAGTAACATTGTCAATCTTAGAGTAAAAGCCTGGTCTAGTCCAGCTCACTATCTACAGAAGGTTCTTCCTCATCTTTTGGAAATGAGGTGCATGCTTTTCTCTCTTCTCCTGTTTTCTCCTTACTGGTTGGCTTTCAATTCTTCTGGCTTGAAAGTAGTTTCAGTTGTATTTTTAAAGTTTATTCTCCTTTTAACGAAGTTCAATTATTCTCAATAGAAATTACAAATTGTCCAAATGCTGAAGATGTAAAATGCTATGCCAAATGCATTTTGTAATGAAAGATAGAGAAATATATTATATTGGCAACTCAAACGTGATTTGCATTACATATTTGGTTGCTTGAGTTTCCATGCATATAATCACTTCATTCACTTACACTATGGTATCCGATCACGTGACATTTTAAATTAGATTAGTTATAGCTCATGGAACAAGTAGTCTTCAACCATTGGAGACAAAATTTGACAATCAAGCTCTATTGAATAGTTTATTCATAATAATAGTTTAGTATTTTAAACTTAACTGATTTATATATTTGTGATAAATTGGTAAAATTATAGTATTTTAATTCAGCTCTCGATGGGAATTCTTATTTTAAATGTATCTTTCTCCCAAACATAAAAATTGAGATTCTCAGTCAAAGTTGTAGTCACTCTCTTGAATATGTAGTGGTCCTTTATTATAATTTTATTATTATTACTATTTTTTTTACAAGCATATCTTTGTCATATATTGTTTTTGGCTTCTAAGAGGACTTTGTTCCTGCTTGTTGCAGAGCTGTTCGTATTGCACCATTCTCCAACAGATTAGCTCAGTCAGTACCCTCTAAAATCCAAGGGCTTAGGTGCTTTTCCAATTTTGGAGCTCTTAGATTTTCAGAACCTATAAGAGCACTTGCAGAAAGCATGGTTGATCGGATGGTTAAACATAGTTCCCAAAGTGGTGGGAAATATGTTTCAGTGCATCTTCGCTTTGAGGAGGTGTTATAAAATATCTTTGTTATAATTTAGGTTATGCTTAGTTCTAATGATTTTGCCTTATATCTAAATAAGTTATTTTATTTTTAACATAGGTATTTGTGTACTTGATAGGATTTATGATTTATGAATATGCTATTTTTCGATTTTTGCTTCAGTTCCTTGTGTGTTTGGTTAGTTCTGCATCAATTATATCTTACTACTATAATAATAGCTTTTCTGTATGTTAAGGATATGGTTGCATTTTCATGTTGTGAGTATGATGGTGGGGCAGAGGAGAAACATGAAATGGATATTGCTCGTGAAAGGAGTTGGCGAGGTAAATTCAGAAGAAAGCATAGGATAATAAAGCCTGGTGCAAACCGAGTGGATGGAAGATGTCCTTTGACTCCATTGGAGGTATGCATTTAAAATTCTTTCCTTCCTTTCTTCGGTTTCTTCTGTCCTTCATATTTGCAAATAGGATCTGAATTAAATATTCTGTTTTTCTTTTCAAACAAGCTTATGGTACCTGAAGCTGGGGCAGTAGAAAGTTAGAAGTATAATACAATCTTTTGAAGTAACAATAACATAACTCTGATTTTACAGCTCATTTTATTTGATGCTGCAGGTAGGAATGATGCTTAGAGGCATGGGTTTCGATAATACAACCTTAGTATATGTTGCAGCAGGAAAAATTTATAAAGAACAAAAGTACATGGCACCACTTAAACAGATGTTTCCACGATTACAAACAAAAGATACACTGGCAACTCCAGAAGAGCTTGCTCAATTTATGGTATTTGAGAAGTGATTTATGATTACTTAGAAACAAGAACAATCCATGTTATTCTGTAAAGGGATTCCAGGAGAAAGGAATTTGTGACACATTAGTTTATGATGCAGGGTCATTCATCTAGGTTGGCTGCTCTTGATTATACTGTTTGCCTTCATAGTGAAGTATTTGTTACAACTCAGGGTGGAAATTTTCCTCACTTCTTGATGGGTCACAGGAGATATATGTATGGTGGGCATGCAAAGACAATTAAACCCGATAAAAGAAGATTGGCTCTAATATTTGATCATCCTAATGTAAGGTACAACTTTGACTATCTTTATTGGTTAGCATTTATTTTTGAAGTTGTATCTTGCACCAGGCGTTAAAACATTAGCGTAGATGACGAAGGATGTGTCTTCCTTTGTGTGTGCCTGGTATACATTAACCATCCTACTAATTTTCTAAATTTTATGATTGATTTTGAACAAAGATACTAGGTATCGGGGTTAGGTTTAGCTCTCTGGACTGTATTTGGTGTTCTACTCATGGCTGCTTTATGGGACTTTCTATCTCATATATGGAAAGAGATTTGGTGGTCCTATTCTGTTGTTATATTGCAATACCTTGTGTACAGTCCTTGTCTAATTGCATCTTCCCTCTTTTCTCTTAATAAAATTTATTTTTCTTTACAAAAAAAACTTGGTACGAGGTTGCATTTGATGTACTGGTTATTTTTCTCATTCTTCGGCTATTTAGAACCTCCATTTATTCTCTCACCACTAGTAAATGTGTCTCTCAGAAATCCCTTCACCTGAAACCCTGGAAGAAAAGCTGTAAAACATAAAAATGAAGGGAGAATAAATTACACATTTGTGTCATTCAGAAGGATGCATTTGCAATGTTTGTTGTTTGATATTTATTGTTACTGATTTTGCAGATGGGAAGTATTCAAACAACAAATGGAAGACATGCTTCACCATAGCGATCAAAAGGGAACCGAGGTAAAAAAGGCTGGTGGGTCCCTATATACTTTTCCCATGCCAGATTGCATGTGTAAACAGGTAGAACCCAAAAATGAAAATGCTAACACTGGGAAATATTTGAAATTATAAATGTAGAAGAATTGTCTTTAGGAAATCAAATTAATTGTTCAATAGATGTTATTTATATCTGTACCATCAAGTTTGAATTAAAAAAGAAAAGTAGTTTGATTCAAACTTGAAGAAAAGCCACGTCACATCATAAACTAAGCCTTCAATTTTTTTTCTTCCTTTTCTTTGATTTATTAGTAAAATTAGCTGGGAAATTATAATTCTTTGTACATGAAATTGTTGTAACCCAAGGCAGACTTGCACCTGATTATGAAGATTCATTTTTGGAGGACTGACGAGCTTTGTGACTTCAAAGTTATTAAACCAAGCTGTTTATTTAACCAGTGATAAAAGAATAAAACAATTGGATACTATTGTTGCTCAGATGGTTCATTTCCCTCATGTCATGTGCATAAATAGTTTAGAAATATTATTTTTGTATTGTATAATAATTAGTCGTTGTAGAAACTGTTGCTGATGAGCAATGGTGAGCCGTTTATACCATTTGAAAGATTTAGCATAAATAAGAAGTGTGAAATTGTGGTAGTGTAACTTTTTTAATCCTGGATAGTGTTTTCGGTTTTGATGTGTTATTGCTATCTTTGTTGTCCGAATACATAAAGATCTTGACAAATTAGTCATTTTTCTATAAGACTCTCTTCAAATATTCCATTGTATTAATGATTTTTTATTAAAATATTTTAATTAGTTTCTATTTTCTTGTAATCAATAAGAAATAAATGCTTTAATGGTAAAGAAAAACTTTCATCTGTCAAAACTGGGAAAGGTGAATAGATTAAAGTAGAAAGTGTTTTAAGTAGGATTTGAGTCTATTAATTAAGTGGAAACAGTGAGAATATGAGTTCCAAGTTCCAACTATTAACTAAATTTTTCAATTTTTGTATAGAGACTGGGATAGTAATACTTATATTAGGGAGATAGAGTAACGCAAAGCATTTAACAGAGTTGAAGTTCGAATTTAACCATATTAAACTGAGATGGGATCAAACTAACACCAAAATGGATAAAATCATTTAAAAGTAAAAAAGTTTACATTTCTCTTCGTATAGTATTTTTATATTGTTTACCCCAATTTTATTATAAGACATTATTTGAAGAGCAATAATACAATATACTTCATGTGTTTTAGAAGTAGATTAACATATGTTGGAATCCTAAAATCTAACAAAAAGGATAAGTAAATTGTCAAATCAAATACCGGTCAGATAACTTAAAAATTGACTACA
Organism: Cicer bijugum; assembly: GCA_037974875.1. Classification (NCBI taxonomy): domain Eukaryota; kingdom Viridiplantae; phylum Streptophyta; class Magnoliopsida; order Fabales; family Fabaceae; genus Cicer; species Cicer bijugum. The sequence continues at coordinate 220,696 of JBBPBT010000240.1, forward strand.
CTTGCTCTTGTTTCAACTCGTCCTTAACTTCATATTTGGCCATTGATTGAGACCCGGTTCGAAAATATTTGCCTTATACAGAATCAAACCCAACCCCAATGACTAGCTCGTTGGGTCAACGAGAAGAGTCTATGAACAACACCCTTTGTAACCAACAAAGACTTGGTAGAAAACCCATCTTTGTAACCAAAAAAAAATACAAACTAGTGTAGTACTCTAGTAGATTAGTAGCAACTATCAAAGTATTTCAACCATTAAATAACTACCAAATTTACATCAATCAAGGTTCGAGCTAAAATCTTTCTTTACATGCAAAAAAAACACGAACACATAAACTAGGGGCTACTAGTATATCTTGATCCCAATCACAGGGTTTTTATCTCATCAGCCACTACCAGACATAAATGACATTGCCCTTCTGAAGTCCAAGGGTGGCCGGGGAAAAGCTTTTCCACCAGGTAGCCACAGGTTACCTTCATGAGGTAGCAGCACCTGTGGTTGTCCCTGGCTATTCTTCTCACCTTCCCCAGATTGAACTTGCTGTTTCTTGACAAACTCAAAAAACTCTGCAACTTGGCGCGCATATCTGCACCATGCAAAAAAAAAGAAAATTACAATGTATTAAGGAACAACGGACTAATAGTTCAATACATAATAGATAAAACCTCTCATCGATAGAATTCTAAAAAATAGCACAGCATCATCCAAAAGTTTATTAATTAAAGAAACATAGACCTTGGCATCTACTTCTGAGATTACAGAAAAATGTAGCATTTCACTCACTATATCCACTACAAAAAACTGGTAAGAACTCTAGGATTTGCAAATCAACAATGAGCAATGAAATTAATTTAGGAGACATGCAAAATTTGTAAAGAAAGCAATTAAATTAATATCAGTGTGGCAAGTTGAAATAATTGTTAAAATTTACTTTCAAGACAATCTGTGACATGCTACTCCCAGTATATCACAGGATTAAACAGTTTGGTCACAGTACCACTTAAATCTCCTAAAGCAATGGCTGCCCATCTACAAAAAAGGAAGTTTGACTTGTAGTGATAGCAGTGATAAAAGGTTCATGGCTTTAGACTTCAGATAAATTACCCACCTTTTTTTTCCAGTGCTATACTAAATTACTCTTTACAAGTAACTAAAAACTGTAACTTTAACATTAACGTAAAAAACTCACACTGCTTACCCAAACTAGCATGCAACATGACACTTGGAACCTTAACACTTGACCGGTAAAAGCCTCAACAACAAACATATCATAATACTATTCCAAGGACAATAACAATCATAATATTCTAACAGCGAAAAAAGCATCATGGAACAAAAGTTTAGTCAATGTTACAGAAATTTAAACAAATATCTGAGTAAGAGATAGTTTATCTTACTCCCTCTTGGCTTCAATATCCTTGGTGAAATCAATATTGGGTTCACAGTCCAAAATCAATGCAGGAACCTGTTTGTAATTAAAGTGAGTAAACCCGATTATTATTAAAAAAATCATAAACTGGGACGTGGGATTTCCAAATTTGGTACCTTCTGAATGCTGGAATGCATGTGGTCACCCTCCAGATAAAATACACGGTCTCTTATATCAGGGTGTAAAGAGTTATCGACATGATGGGGCAGCTTATTGACCGATAATACTCCATGATTACCACTTTGGAAAGGGAATAACCAGCTCTCATGCTTTTCGTGGAGGCCACGGAGATATTCTAGACTGACTCCACCTTCTTCATCTCTCTTCCTTAACTTCATTCTCTTATGGCAAGTATCAGGACTTGCTCTGAGATAGATAAAACCATCAGGAATAAGGCCAGGCAAGGAGGACACAACAGGGTCAAACCAAGAGTCATAAATGCTGATCTCCATCTCATTCATCCAATTGGCTTCATGAACAGCTCGTACAAAAACCTTTATTAAAAACACATTGGGACAATAAAATATATAAGCCTTTTTTAAACACTGGAAACAGGACTCTCTTCCTGTCAATCTCAAATTAAACTAAACAGAAAAAGGAAAGAACATCACCGTTCCAAATCTATGAATTGTCATAATTTTCTAACTGAAAACCCATTCGAAGAAAGTAAAAAAGTTGTATTAACATGAGACAGAAAAACAACAAACAGACACCCTGACTTCAGAAGAATATGAAAGGGGTGGAAAATACTCACCATCCTGTCACTGAAAACACTCCTCTCCATCAATCGAAGAGGTTTGACTCCAACAGAAGACTCTCTTTCCTGCATCACCCTAGTAACAAAGACGTAGTTCTGAAAGGTGTAGGCATACCTCTGCGGCTCAGCATAAAAAGCATCCAAGATATTGAAGTGGTCAGGTCCAACATCCTGCCACTTGCCAATGGGTTCAGGAACCACCTCGACAAGATCACGCAGTTCAATAGTTTCATTGGCTATTCTCTGAAGGAAGGTAGTTTTGCCAACACTGATATTACCTTCAACACAGAATGTAAGTCGCTTCTTCTGGAGTGGCTGCTTCCCAGAGGAACTATCATCTAATTCTTCATCAACACTCTTTTTAATGAAAGTAGTTATACTTTCAGCATGGTTCTTGTGGATAATTCCAACAGAGCTCCGCAGATACTCAACCATCTGGTCACTAGATTTTCCAAAGAACTGCAGTCAACAAAATTGTCAAAAAAGTAAGCACAACATTCTGTGTTTTCCTTGGCTTGTTAGTTTGATGTATGAAATTACTAACAACATACCTACTCAATGATGCTTTTGATACATTATAGAAATAACTATAATAAACATTTAGTGTTTGATATTACAACAACAACAACAACAACAACAACTTTATACAGGCAGTTAGAAACCCTAAAAAAGAGCATAAAATAGTACCCTACAAGAGAACATATCTAAGTATTTTGAGAGAGAAAAGAAGCTACCTTATCTTTGTAGAGTTGTTTGAGTTGAGCGACACCTTCAATACCTTTCCGAACGAGTTTTTTGAAATTTCTGGGACCCACACCAGGAATAGCCAACAAATCAGGATTAGAAGATGAAATGGGAGAAGAAGAAGAAGCCTTTTGCCTCCTATTAAGTCTGAAGGTGGTAGTGGAAGAAGAGGAGGAGGAGGAGGAGGAGGAGGAGTTATCCCCTGTGGTACCCTGTTGTTGTTCATCTTCAATGTCATGAGAAGAAGAAGAAGAAGAGGATTGTAAGGAATTTGAAGAGTTGTTATTGAGAAGGCAAGGAAGGGTTTTGTTAGTGGTAGTAGTGGTGTGGCGTGTTAGGGTTAGAGTTGGGCAAAAACATCTACGGACATAACAAACCTTGGAGTAGCGAAAAGAAGAAGAGGAAGAATAGAGGGTATTTTTGAGAGAAAATGAAATGGCAGCAGAATTAGACGGCGATGATGAAGCCATTGTTGTAAAGTGAGAGGGTTTAGTTAAGAGAGGGATACAAGTAGCGGAGAGAGAGAGAATAGGAATGGGAAGTGAACAAGTTGAGCGGTGTATCACTTTCTGCATTACTTCTTCTTTCAAGCATTTGTAATATACGATATTCCTATTTCAACTGCAACACTCTCTTTCATATGAATATTATGTATTTATCTTCTAAACCTCTATAGAGAGAAAGAAGAATGAAAGAATGAAAGGGTTTTTGCTGTCTCCTCTCCTTTATGCTCTCTGCCTTGGCTGCGCTCTTTTCAATAAAATCACTCTTTTGGATATACACTTCGCTACACACCGTTTTAAATTTCACAGGGTTTACTATTCTTCCTTATATGCTCCCTCGCGGATATGGGAAACAACATACTATTCTTTATATTCATATCCAATTATTTAAATGTGTTTTATTATATACTAAATCATTCAATTTTATTCTCTTTTAAACATATAACTTAACAAAAATTACACTATTTTTATTGGAAATCCATATAAAACTAAGTATACTAAAAATGCATATTTATTAAATTCAAAATTATATTGGTGTCACAGTCATTTTTTTTTCAATTTTAATTTCTACGCCTCTCATTTTACTATCTATATCTTCTACATTTTCATAAAATTGAAATATCTCAACATGATTATTCTTTGTTTATCTCGTTCTTTAAATTACGTGAACTGAATTCATGCAACTATGTGAACTGAAATTACGTAGGTATTGTTAAATTGTCGTAACATTTACGAGAATTGAGTTTATGCATACTAGGTGAACTCAAAGCACATCATGTATCCTTATTTGATCTATTTCATGTATGAAATTCAATTTAAAAAATTATAGGCGTATCACAAATACAATTCACATATCTCTACGTGAATTAAATTCATATATGCAAAGAAGTTTAAGTATTTACAGACACTACACAACTACAATTCGCATACACCTATATAAATTGAGTTCACGTAAATATTACGTCAACTTAGCAATACTTATTTGATTTGAGTTCACGTAACGTGAATTTGGTTCACATAGTTTAAAGAATGAGACAAATAAGGAATAAGTATTTTGGGTATTTCAATTTTATTAAAAATTTATGAATGTGAGTAGCAAAATGAGGGTGTGGGTAGCAAAATTGTTTTTATTTTTCTGTTTTAAAATTGTTTATAACTTAGTTTCAATTTTGAATTTTCAATTTTTAGTTGAGTTTCAGTTTTTATTTTAATGGAATTGCATCGTTCTTTTTACACTATCTCATTATGAATTCATAAAATATAAAAAAATATTGACACATAAAACTAATTAAAAATAAAAATTATAATTTTTTAAAATATTATAAAATTATTTATTTAGTTATAATAGTTTTAGTAATAAGTGTTTTTCTTATATGAATAATTAATGCATATAGATGGTTCTTTTATTATTAAATCATATATTACATCATTTAAAATATTGTTTTAGTTCAATAATATAAAAGATGAATCAAAATTGTTAAATTTTAAAATATAAAATTAATTTTGTGAATTATGAAACTAGAATTTTCAAAACTTCAATTAAGCCTATGTAACAAAAATACATAATTTTGATGTGGTATCCTCTTCAAATTTTACATTTTCTTTATACTCGAGGTAATAGCTGGTAATCTTAGGATACCGAGTTCAACTGTAAATTTATCACTGGTGTTACTTTAATTAATAATTTTTTTATATCACTTATTTTTTTTTAAATTACTTTCTTTACTGTTTTGTTCATTTATATTCAATTAAAAATGACTAACAATTATAATAAATCTGAAAAAAAAATAAAAAAAAATAAATAATTAAAACAAATATTTGATAAAAAATAAATTATCAAAATTATATTTAAATCATAAAATTTATTTAATTTTTTATAATATTTTATCTCTTTGTAGCCTGCAAATCTAATCCATTTAATTCGTGACTGAATTCTTTTGATTTGAGTTTGATAAAAAAAGTTGTGGATTGAGAACCAAAGAATATCAAGTTTGATCAAAATTTATCCATACCAACTGAGGTATCCCCTAGTTATAGACATTATAGTGCCTGTATATGTGCCGATAATAATAATAATAATAATAATAATAATAATAATAATAAATAAAATTAAAATAATACTGATAATAGTAATAATGTGACGCACTTAGAAAAAAAAAACTCTTATTATAAAATCCTCAAATACATTTTACAGAATATTAAAAACATAGTTGTATAATAAATTTGTTGAAATGATATGTTATTTTAAATATTTATCTCTAGAACTATTAACCGTCTAAATAAAAAGAAATTATGTATTTTAATAAAGAATTAATTAAAGGAGAAAGAAAAATTGAAAGGAGGTTTTATAATGAATAGTGACACACGATGAGATGTGTTGTAGCTGAATGCACGTTGGAAAGATTATGGCTTATTTTCCGGATACCTTTCTCTCCACTCTCTTCCTATTTTGACTTCTTCGCTATAATTACTATTTTTTGTTGTTGATAAGAACATTATTATTATTATTATTATTATTATTATTATTATTTATTATTAATATTATAAATAAATAATAATTATTTTTATTTTATTTTAATTATTTAATTAATTTTCGTTCCTTTTTGTTGATTTGATTCAAAAAAATTAAGGACGTTGACTAAATTGTATGAGTGTTATTTTTGACGGAAAATGACTAATGTAACTTATGGATGAAATAATGAAAATAACGGTAGAATAGAAAAGAGTATTGAAATTACTATGAATTGACGAAGTAGGAGAAAGTATGATATCATTGAAATTGAAATCCAACAAAGAGAAGCAACATTTAATAAATATTTTGGTACAATAAGCAACATTTAATTTAAGAAAGCTATAAAAATCAGTTGGGAATTCAATCAAGACACTCTGTGTTGTTTCATTTCATTGGCACATTTTTCTTTTTTTAAATATTTATTTATTTATTTTGTGCATTAATAGCCAACAACTCCTCTCCTCCGAAAACCAACAAAAAGACAAACAAAAGAAAACAATCAAACAAAAACCGATACCCCCTTTTTCCTTCTAACAAAGAACTTTCCTTCCTCATTTCATTCATTTCTCATAACAAAATTAACTAAAATGGGTAATCGTTTTATATGCATGACAAAAAAAGAGTCCAAAGATGTTGTTGGATCAAGAAGCAAGAGAATGAATAGTAATAGTAGTAGATCACAGAGGAAATTAGTAACTGAAGAAGAATTGCATCTTCAAGCATTATCTATGGCACTTCAACAACATCAATTGTCTCAAAGGTTTGAAGGTTCTATGTCTAGAAGAATTGGTGCTTCAACTAGCTCTAGAAGACGCACTTTACCTGAATCTCTCTCACTCAACAAACAGGTTTTACTCTTTTCTGGCTTCTGGCTTATTCATTTTAAAGTTTTGATTTTTCAATCATTTGATCAGTTACAAAAAGTGGGTTATTAAGATCTTAAAGTAACTCTTTAGAGGAAATATTAATCAATTGTAAATGGCAACATGACTGTGTCTGAAAAGTGTAGATAAAAAAGAAATCAAGGGTCACTTTTTAATTTTTTATAGGCTAAAAAGGTGATGTATTTAGAAAAGTACCAATTCACTGTGATTCTGAAAAGTAGATGTAATTATTTTAAGATTATTTGTTTGTATTTTCTACTCCTTGCTTTACATACCCCACTCCCCTGACTTGTGTAAGATGAGGTCCTCTCAGTTGTGTAGTGTTGACTCCAATAAATATTGATGTGTTTTTATTTTATCTAAAGTTATTTTTCTTAAGCATTATTGGAACATGCTTTTCTTCTTCCTATTTAGAGTCTATAGTGAAGAGGTATCTATCTAGGGGGGACAATTAAGGTTGTTACTTGTTTCATGTTTGGACTCAAATTTTGTTGGAAGTCACTCACCATCTATTCTAAGGTTGGTGCTTAATTCTTATACACTTGGATTGCCTGTGATTTAATCTAAATTAACTATCTCTTTCTTTTAAGGCTCTTTGGAATTTATTCATAAAATTATTCTTTAAGTGTATAGTTGGATTGACAGTTTGGCATAATCATGATGTGCCGCTGTGATTTTGGCTTAAGTTACACTTTAGAGCTTCAACAACATCACCGTGGTATGGTGGTTTTGTCAAACTAACTCTGATTCCAAACATGCACTTAATATTTTCTTGGTAGTTGCTAATGTTTTGCTTGAACCTTGGATGAAAAGGATTTGACTTTGAACATTTAATATAATATGTTCTTCACAATCTTGTGTTACATAAGATTTGTTAACCATGTGTCAAAAATTATTTATTGGGTTTAACAATGCTGTTTTTATCGTTTCGATTGTGAAAGTTATAACTTGCTATATCCTGTTCAGGATCCAGAATTTCTGGTGAACATTAAAACAAAGAAGTTTGTCTTGATCAATGGAGAAGGTTTTGGAGCATGGTGTTGGTACAAGACTGTTGCCCTTCTAGAAGAAGTAGGACTGCAGCCCGTTGCCTTAGATCTTACAGGATCTGGAATTGATCTCACAGATAGCAATACTGTCACTACATTAGCAGAATATTCAAAACCTCTAACTGATTATCTTGAAAACCTTCCCCAGGACGAAAAGGTTCAGATGTGTGACATTGAAATTGAAAACATTTATTGTGTCCTGCATTCTGTTATGAATATATTTCATGAAAATGGAAATGTTGCAGGTTATTCTTGTTGGTCATAGCATTGGTGGTGCTTGCATTTCTTATGCATTGGAACACTATCCACATAAGATCTCAAAAGCGATTTTCCTTTGTGCTACAATGATGACCGATGGCCAAAGGCCCTTTGATGTTTTTGCTGATCAGGTATCTAGTACTTTCTTCAAATGTTGTCAAATAGTGGCTATAGTGCTATAGCAGTGTTTGATCAAACCGCTATTGCTCCGTGATATACTATTTAATACAAAGTGTTGTAAAATGGCGACTATATCACTATAGCTTACCGGAATTTCAAAAAATCACTATTTCCCACAATCCACAATTGATAACACTACTTTCTTCATTTACCTGAATTTTTTAGAGTTTTGTTTCTAAAGAAGGTAAAATTCATTAAAAAAACCACCTATTCAAGCACAAGACATGCCAAAATAGGGTCAAAATATTCGAATTTTTTAGAGTTCACATATTATATGGTGAATAATCCTCTAATCATACTTAAGTTTCTTAGTGGTTATACACGCTAAAACATTTTAACATAATGTATAGTGCGCCAACTAAACTAATTGGGGTAATTTCTTCATACGACAATCAATCTATGATAATAGACTATTATCACAGATTTACCGTCGCATTGTTCTTTGAATATAAATGACTCAAATTCTATGTTTCTAACTTGAAGTCTTAGCCAACGTTCCAGTGAACCTTTCATTGCTCTAATATGCTGCTCATGACTTATCTGCCTTGTTAAAATATGTGTTTTAATTACAAAAATAGTAAAAAGTTGGAGAAGCTAAATATTTTGGCTCTTCAAAATAAAATAAAATAAAGATAAAGGTTGTTTCTAGAAAGCTGAATATTTTTGTTTCTGAGAAATCAAAAGCACTTATAATGTTTTGTGAAAAAACATATCCAAATGTGCTCATAATTGGAGTGGTGCTCGAATTTTTTTTATCCCATACACACTCAAATTAAACATTATTATAGCTGTTAAAGTAAAGTTCTTAATGATGTAATTTCATTATCAAATGAACTTTTTTCCCTTTTCAAATTACATCTTGTTTTTCATTTTTCTCGGAAGATCTTATAATTGTTATAACTTATTATCTATACTGCAGCTAGGATCTGCTGAACAGTTTATGCAAGAATCAAAGTTTCTGATCCATGCTAACGGTAAAGAAAAGCCCCCAACAGGATTTATGTTCGAGAAAGAGCAGATGAAAGGCTTGTATTTTAACCAATCCCCAACAAAGGTAAACGAGATTTGTGTCTATTTCTATCTTTTTTCCTTCAAAATTTTTAGCTTCTTTTCCATTTAAATTGGCTACTACTTAAAGCTGTCTAACTTGTAGTTCTGATAGTTAGTAGTAAAATTTTGGAACCAAATGCTATTTTCATTACTCTCGTTTTTTAGAAATGGGTAAACAAAAGCATATAAAACTCAATAATTTCAGATATTATAGTATATTGGTGTCATCGGAAATGTATTACTGTGTTGACAAATGCACTGTTAAAAGCTTAAGAGGAAAGCTTGTCTATGGTAATACCAAATAAGTAACTATCACATTATTTTTATATCAATAACAGTGTAGCTATTTTGATGGTTTTTGACACACCTTAGACACTCTTTTGGACACATCTCCAAGGTTTATGTGTCGAAGCAATGATGATCAATGGATGAACAGACTATCATATCTTGTTTTAGAAATATTTTGTTATGAAACAAATTACTCCATAAATTTGGTCTATTAGCTGTTATGGTATCTTTTTATGAGGGTCCTATTTTATATTCCTTATTTCCTTAGTAGACTCATTTCTTACTTGATTTTTGCTCATGTTTCAAGGGAGTTATCATAGCTGATATATGCAGAAGTCCTGAAAACATTCTTGTTGCATTCTTAATTTTTATCTTTGTTTTCATTCTTCCTAGTTTCTTCCTTATGCTCCCTTTCATCGTGCTTGACTTCTTCTTGGACAATCATCCAATGTCTTTTGGTATTTTTTAAAACAACAGATACTATTTTTACCCAATGACTTAGGTGTAGAATGGTTAAAATTGTAGGTTCCTAAGTATTTTCTTGATCAACTAAGGTTAGTTTTGATACAGCTTGGAATTATTGGCATTAAAATGACCAATGAGACTATATTATCACTACCTTAATTTCCAGCCAGATTTCATTGATTTTAATTATGTAAAAGCATCTGATTTTGTAAATTTGATATGAGGTGTGTTGTATTACAGGATGTTGCTTTAGCCATGGTTTCGATGAGACATAGCCCTATCGGTCCAATCATGGAGAAGCTGTGTTTATCTCCAGATAAATATGGCACTGCACGCCGTTTCTACATTCAAACGCTGGATGATCGCGCTCTATCACCTGATGTGCAAGAGAAGCTAGTTAGGGACAATCCACCTGAAGGAGTTTTCAAAATCAAAGGCAGTGACCACTGTCCATTCTTCTCCAAGCCACAATCTCTCCACAAAATTTTAGTGGAAATAGCTCAAATTCCATAGCTTAATGATCATCATTATTTGTTTCATTTATTTTACTTTCATTTTTCATATAATCATGAAATATAATAGAGAAAGAGCATGATATTATTTATTGCCTTTGAGACAATGTAGTATTCAACTATTAAGAAAGAGACTTGTTTAAGCTTTTCTTTTGTTCTTGGTTCATATGTATAGTATAGTAATATTAACTTATGTTTTTTCATGTTTTGGCTTTGTCAACCAATATTAATTGTTTATTTAACACATAGTAAAAAGTGCAAAGAATTTTGATGGGTTAAATAAAATTACAGTTGGCTTCATTTTCTTTCTTCCTATCATGAAACATATCTAATAAAATACCAAATGAATCAAACTAATGTCTGATAGCCAACAAAATAGATATGGTAGAAGTACAATTTTCCATGACAACATCCCCAAAATATAGTTCAAGTATTTGAACTAGAACACACCAAAGATTTTAAAACAGAATAAAATAAGTGTCAGTTACTAGTTGGTACGATGCATATATATATCAAATACCAAAACCACATATAGGTATGCAACATGATGCCTCATTCATAATCACAGTACAGTTACAGAAGATACATAAGCTGTTAATGGCGATAGTGATCCACAGGAAACACTGTGACTAGTAACACGACCACCGGCTTCGTCTTGATCAGCTCAAACACACAAGTATCTCCCATTGACAGATTGTTATCCCTTTGAAATTTACAAAATCCACCTATTATCCTCATTCCGAATGTTCTGTCCATATTGAATACACAAGAAACTTCCCACTGCTGTCCATGAGAATTTTGGAGCTTGATAGGAACATTTGGCAGAAGATACTTTTCAGCAAAATTAGAAGCAACATACTGCACAATAGATGAGAGATCAATAATTGAAGTACCAATGGCAACATAAACAATTTACTTAAAGTAAAATCATGCTCACTGCATATCTATTTTTATTTAATGTTGACCGAAAAAACGGACTTTTCGGGTAGAACTGTTTGGCAGCATCCTTTGCTCTTTTAGAAGCAGATATGAATTCAGTCTCATGATTCTTCTCAGTTGTTTCAACCTTGGACCTTTTCTTAGGACCAGGATTAGGACTAGGAGACTTTGTGTTTGGTTCTTCATTAGTACTTGGATAACAAATTTCAACAGAAGTTGCATCAAATATAATAACACTAAACTTAGAATTCCCTTCATATTTGAAAGACAGGTAGGAACCATATCCTATATCATAGTATTGTGTGAATTGTTGCCAATTGTTGGAAAAGAAAACATCTTTGCCGCATTTGTTGAGTGTGAATTTCCACATAGAACCATCAGGAACAGTAATTGTAGCAACATTACTGAGTTCATTCCCAAATCTTCTTACAAATTCATCTGGAAGTCTCTGCATCCATTATAGGAACAAACTTCAAAAGAGAGTGACATGAGAGTTTTATATATATATATCCCTTTTTTACTTTTTATTTTCTTAAATGCCCCACTCCCAAATTAAATTGCTTGAATGCCCTACTTTTTTAGTCGTTCTCTGGGAGAAATGATCTCCTGAAGAGGAAACTTTTTTATGTTAATAGTAAGTCGTTTCTCGGGGATGCGACCTCAAAAAAAGCAGTTGGAGGTCGCTTCTGGGAAACGACTTTCTATTGACATATAAGTTGGGAGTGGGATATTTAAGGAAATAAAAGATATAAAAGGGATATATATGGAAAAAAACTCGTCGTGACATGACATGTTTATGAAATTTCCATTCAAAATAAAATTTACAACCAAAGATACACTAAGAAGTAATGCATTATGCCCTAAGAGTAGAGTTTCACATTTATAGATCGATTGATAATCAATAAGTAGTAGTAATTAGAAGAAAGAAAAGAGTGATAGTGATAGCATACAATTTGGTTGTGATGAATTGGTGACGGAAGAATGGCCTTCATAAAATGTTTTGATTTCTTCTCCGCCGATACCGTTGATCGGACACAACTTCTCCGGCGAGACTTCATAGCAATAATTACTGCTTTACTTTACACACTCACTTTACTTTATGCCTTTAACTATAGTTACCGATAAAGTTAAATATATCTATTAATGGATAAGTCTTTAACTATAATTACGTTAAATATATTTAATGATTTAATAGTTATTAATTCATTTTAAATGTAATTATTGATAAAATTAATATATTTAATAATATAATTGTTGTGATTAATTAATTGTATAATTATTTACTCAAATGAAATATTTAATTATAATTATACCAGTTTAATTATAAAGAATAGTAATCGGCTGACGTAATGTGACTACATACCGTGCTTCAGAATTTTTAGTGAACACACGCAAAGGCTATATTAACAAGACAAAAGATACTGACAATAATAATAATGAGATACCAGAAGAAAGTAGATATCAGCATTAATTGATTAAATATTAATATTGTTTACTTGGAAAAAATTGGTTAAATATTAATATTGTTAACTTAAAAAAAATTGGGTTAATATTTTTATTATTGTATTTATTGTTGATGGTAGAAAATAATATAAATTAATTAATAATACTGATATTTTTATGAAATAATAATTAATATAGTTAAAAATTTAAATAAAAGTTTATAAAAAGAGAAAATTTTAAGAGGATTTTATATTTATTGTTTTCTTTTTTGTAAATGAAAGATGATTTTATTTTTAGAGACTTAGTTAATATACTGAAAAAGAAAGAACGATTTTACCTAAAAAAAAAAAAAGAGAACGAAAACGAGAAGAAAATATTAAAGAAGGAATATAAAAACTAGGGAAGAAGAAAAGAAAGAGTGTCAAAAATAGAATTGATGAACCAATTCAAATGATATTTTGACCCAACAGCTCACGTGCTTACTTACTTCAATAGTAAGTGTCAGGGTGCACATACTACTTTTTAGGTTTTGAATATATTTTTAAGTTTAAAATTAACTCTCTAGAATGTTTTGTCTCTATTTTATTTAAATAATTAATATTTAATTTGTTTTTCTTTCCTATTTTATGAGTGATTTTTTAAGTCTATTTGTTGTTTTAATGCGGTATTGTTTCATAACATTCTGTGATATTAATATTTAAGTTTACTAATAAACATGACATTTTTTTTTTCAATTTGTGATATTTGTTTTCTTTGATTTAATATATTTTGTTTATTCAATTTTATTTATTTTATTATTATTATTACTATTATTATTATTATTATTATTATTTATTAATGTATTTTATTTTATTAATAGTATTTTAAATTTTTAAATATATAAATATATATATATATATAGATGATTGCATCTGTGATCTTTTATTAAAAATAAAAAAAGTTTGTTTTACATTGTTGCATTCTCAAATTGCGATTAATAATCGAATCTAAAAGATAAAATATTTATATATTATTTTTTGAAGGTATAGAATTTTAGTTAAAAAAAAAAAGAAGAGATGTTAAAAAAAATCACACAATTTAGGTTATAAACTGATTTTGTAATAATAAATTAAAATTCAATATAAAAAACTTAATACTCCAACATAAAATTGTAACTCATAACCAAAAACCAATCCCGCACTCAACATTGTAGAAGGTTTACGTAGACTCCTAAGACAAATTGTGCAATGTTCAATACCCAAGTTGGCAATTACAACATTCACAAATTTATTTAAATCAGAACTGATTAAAGCAGTGAGATTCTGTATTTAGTTGGATTCCAAACATTTACATTGCTTCAAGATAAAAAAAAGAGCCAAATCATCCCATTAAAGCATTTAAAAAAAAAAAAAGAAAAACAGAAAAAATAAGTTGGTGAATGTAAATTGTTAAATATCAAACACTAATGAGTTGTAGCACAAGTGGCATTTTCTTAATCAACTCAAACTCACATTCATCTCCTTCTGACAGATCGTTGTCCCTTGCAAATTTTGAAAATCCCCTTCCCATTTGCATTGCTAAACTTCTGTGATCATAACATATACAATTAACTTCCCATTCCTCTCCATTACAATTCTGGAGCTTCACAGCAACATTTGATTTCAGATACTTTGAAGCAAAGTATACAGGAACATACTGAACAAAAGACACATCAATTATTATATGCGCGCGCACGCGTATATATATAATAGTTACAGTTCAACACATATTTAAAATCAATTTAAAAACTAAAATCCTCACTCACCAGACGACGTGACTTGATGGTTGATTTAAAAGAAGGGTTTTTTGAATCTTGATTCTCACTTGGTAAATCAGCAGCATCATTGATTTCAACCACAGAATCATCACTAAGACACTTTGTGTTTGGTTCTTCATTAGTACTTGGATAACAAATTTCAACAGAAGTTGCATCAAATATGATAACACTAAACTTTGAATTCCCTTTATATTTGAAAGTCAGGTAGCAACCATATTCTATAGAATAGTATTCGGAGAATTCTTGCCAATTGTTGCAAAAGAAAACGTCCTCGTCACATTTCTCGAGTCCTATTTCCCAAACACGACCATCGGGAACCATAATTGTAGCAACATTGTTGAGTTCATTCCCAAATCGTTTTATATATTCATCTGGAATTCTCTGTAGTAAGCATCACATGTTTAATTAGTTATTTAATAACTCGTCGGTTATACTATAGCCTATAGGATTAGAATAATACAATTTAAAAGAAAGGTCACATGTTTTATAAGATTTCCATTACTCTCACAGAGAGCTTAAGCTAAAAATATAATTCAACTTATATACCACTTTGGCACAGAAGGACTGCAGCCTGCACCAATCCAAACTACATATGTTTTCGAAGTTACGTGCAAATCATGATTGAGAATCAACTTGATCTCAAAATCAAATCAAATCTCTACATACTGATGCAGGTAAGGAATATGTTGCTTTTTCAAAATTTCATCCGGCATCACAGATAATGATCACAGTATGGCAACTAGAGGAAAATGTGGCATCTTCAAACCAAAAACCTACTTCACTTCTTCATCAAGCAACCAACATCATCAAGAACACATTTTGACAACACTAATGGCCTCCTCTACAAGTAAGAAAAATATTGAACCAACTACTGTCAAGACAACTCACAAAGGCTCTACAAAGAGAGCTCTCAACTCACCACATTGGAAAAATGCAATGGATCAAGAATATGCAGCTCTTCTCCACAGCAAAATCCCAACTCTTGTCTCACCTCCTCCTCAATGCAACATTATTGGCTGCAAATGGGTGTTCAGAATAAAATACAACCCCAATGGCACAGTTTCAAAGCACAAGGCTAGATTGGTTGCCAAGGGATTTCATCAAAAAGAGGGAATTGATTTTTATGAGGCATTCAGTCCACAATCAGAGTTGTGCTCACCATTGCCCTTACTCACAACTGGCCTATCAACAATGGTGAGATCTCTGAGTCAATTTACACGGCACAACCCTCTGGCTATGAACAAGGTGATAGATCTCTTGTTAGCAAACATCACAAAGCCCTTTATGGCCTCAAATAGGCCCCAAGAGCTTGGTTCCACAAACTACATTCCTTCCTCACAAAGGTAACACCATCTTGATCTTGTACTCTTCTCATCCTTGTCTATGTAGATGATGTTATCATCACTGGCAACTCCTTACAAGCTATCAACTCTCTGATCAACTCCAGATTTCCTCTCAAAGAGTTGGGTGATCTCCATTACTTTCTTGGGATACAAGTTCAGCACAATGCATCTGGCACCATCAGCTTAACACAAACTAAATATATTCAAGATTTGGTTCATAAGACCAACAAGACAAATTATAATCCTTTACCTAAACCTATGGCCTCTGATACCCCTGACATTGAAGATCCTTCTCTATACAGATCCATAGTAGGAGGACTACAGTACGCTACAATAACTCCTAGTTTATGTTAAGTTTGTTAGTTATCTACTCTAACTAATTCAATCAAGCAATAATGAAATGTTGTTATTTAGAATCTTTCTAAATCTCAATAGGGAGAACAAATCAAAGTAACTATCTCAAGAGAGAGAGAAGTGAATGTTACAATTTTGTTGGCATGAAAGGGTGAGGGAAGTATGGCCTTCTTAAAATGTTTTGATTCCCTAACTTCCTTCTCCACCGGTGACCTGACACACCTTCGCCGGCAAGGCTGCAATGCAATAAGTAATAAGTACTCACACTATACCCATTCAGTTTAAAAATTCACATTATAAATAAAGAGTAATGTGACATGAGGAGAGAGTGGTTCATGTTGGAAAAGAAAGTACACTCACACACTTAGAGTTTGTTTGGATGAGAATATTTTTGGAGGGAATGTAATTATCTAGGGGAGTTCAAATTCTTCTAGCAAATTAACTTGCTTAAATAATAAGTTTGGAGAATTATCAAAATAAAAGGATTTTATGACGTATTTGGTGAAAGTTAAATTTAGATAATTTCAAATAGCACTTAAAACCTAAAAATTATATATTTCCTCTTTACTTTAAAATATATAAATCATGAAATGGTCCTTATAATATTTGCAACTTTATAATTTGACCCTATATGTTTCAAAATTTTCATTTGATCCCTTAAAACAGTGCTCAACTTAAAATTTGATCCCTTAAAATTGCAAAACAGTGCTCAACTTTTACAAAATTTCAGTTTTGGCCTAAATTTAATTTTCATTTTTATCACAAAACTTTTGAAATTTATAAAAATAGTCAAATTTTAAGAGAACAATTCTTTTATCCAAACAACAAAATTTAGAAATGAAAGGAATTTAATTGAAGTATTTGAATTGTCTTAACTTTTTAATTTCTCGAAAATTTCCAACTCCTCCATCCAAACACACTCTTAAGAGTATTTGAAATAACTAGTAACTAACAAAACTACCCATAACAGAATATAACTAGCAATAACTGTCATTTGAATTATAACACCAGGTCAGACATTAGTGAAGACACACAGAGACAAAAAAAGTGAGTAAAAATCTAATGTATGATATCATGAAAAATGCATAAAACAAAAACGAATATGAAACATTTTTTAACCGTGCTAGATGTAGTAACTTGTAGCACAACAACAGGCTTCTTCTTGATCAGCTTAAACTCATATTTCTTTGTATCTGACAGATTGTTTTCCCTTGCAAATTTTCTAAATCCCCTCGTTATTCGCATTGCCGGTTTTCCAGCTTCTTGCAATGCACAATATACTTTCCATTGCTGTCCATGAGAATTTTGGAGCTTGAGTGGAACATTTATCTTCAGATACTTTGAAGCAAAATCAGAACAAACATACTGCACAATGTAGGAGGAGAGATCAAATTTAAGTGACAACATAAACAATTTTTACTTCAAACCAAAATCTACAAAGTAAAATCATCCTCACCGGATATCTGCTTTTAAGGAATGTCGAATGAAAAAAAGCAGCATCCTTGGCTGTTTTAGAAGCAGAGTTGAATTCAGTCCCATGATTCTTGTCACTTGTTTCAACCTTGGATATTTTCCTAGGGCACTTTATGTTTGGTTCTTCATTAGTACTTGGATACCAAATCTCAACAGAAGTTGAATCAAATATAATAACATTAAACTTAGATTTCCCTTTACACTTGAAATCTAAATATGAACCATAACTAATCGAATAGTATTCTGTGAATTCTTGCCAATTGTATTGAAAGAAAACGTCTTTGCCGCATTTGTTGAGTGTGATTTTCCAAATACAACCATCAGGAACAGTAATTGTAGCAACATTGTTGAGTTCATTCTTAAATCCTGTTATAAATTCATCTGGAATTCTCTGCATAAGTCATAACAACTCATCCATTAGGAGTAGGATCATAATTTAAGTTACTTAGCAGGTTCAGCTAAGTGAATGCAAAAGTGATTTAAAGTTTTCTGCCTCTAAAAACATTAAATACTATTTATGATGGCAAAGAGAGAAATTAAGAAAGTGAAAATGACTTACTAGTTGAGTAGCATGAATAGGTGAGGGAAGAATGGCCTTCATAAAATGTTTTGATTTCTTCTTCTCCCCCGCTGCCGATGACCGGACACAACTCCGGCGAGTCTGCATTGCAAATAACTGAAATGAGAGAGAGAGAGAGAGAAAATGTTCAACTTACTTGTTTGTGACACTGATGTGACGAGACACGAAACAAAACCAAACTCATACGACATGGATTTTTTTTAAGATTATTGACAGTGATACTATAATTAAAAACAATAAAATTTACTAACGTGTGATGTCTCGATATTAAAAAAATATTACATATATTTCTTTTTCCTTTTGAATAGTAGAAGACTACAAATTACTCTCTCATATAAATCATTACACATTGAGATAATCGATTCTCCGGGTTACGTGGGGTGGTTGAAGTGATGGATGTGGTGGTTGAAGTGGTGGTCGATTGAAGCAATGATCGTTGAATAGTGGTGGCTAGAAGGGGTGTTCGATAGAGGTTGCAATTGTGGCCAATGAGGGATGAAGTGGTCGAAGGTGGTGGTTAGAGTGATGGCTGATGGTTGTCGTAATGATAGTCGATTGTGGTTGAAGTAGTGATCAATGACTAGTGGTTGTTGGAGTGGTGGCCAATGGGGTCTAAGTGGTGGTCATCGGGTGCTAAAGTGATTAAATAATGGTTAATGGTAATCAGAGTGGTCGATTTCATAGTAGTGATCGTTAATGATCAGAGTGGTGGTCGATTGCAATTAGAATAGTGGTTAATGACCACTAATGATGACATGTTAAGTTATAACATAAATTAGAATTATAAAACCTCTTGTTTTGATTTTGTATGTAATAGAAAACTTTTATGAAATTGTGTAAAAAATCAACTTAAACTCATTTTTTACCAACATGTTTTGTTTTCTAAATTAACTTAAAAAACTAAAAATTTAGAACCATTCTAAAAAAGTCTTAAGTAATTTAGTCTTTCAAATTCTTCTCTCTTGGCAGTAACCACTTTTTCATGTTGATGTAACCTATAATTTTTCTTTAGAGATCGTCTAAAGTTTCAATTGTCTTTTTGGCCAAGAATATGAAAATGGGTTAAGCTTTAGGTTTGATACTATATCATGTAATGTTACTGTTAGGTTGAGATTCTTTATTTGAGTTATTTGACCATTGAACCAATTGAGGAATGAATTGAGTGATTCATTCGACCTTTGACACAATCCCACTAAGCATATGGAATTCTTTTGTGTAATTCAACTAGTAGCAAATCAAGAGACGAACATTTCTACTAATTGCTTCCATGACTTTATTAAACGCTCTTAAAGACTAAAGAACCAGAGGAGGAGGGCTCATTTCTTCAAAATGCATGAGAAGAACTTGCACTTGAGAGCATCAAATGCATTAAGTAGTATAAGTCGGGCATTAAATCGAGTTAGGTGAGCATAAGGATCATGTTGTCCATCACACTATTCCATTTATGGGAATTGAAATTTTCTTGGTTCTGATTCGTCCGTGATATCCAAAATAAAGGGGAGTAGTGTTGTATCTTCCCTTTTAAACTTTTTGGAATGTGTCTGACTATGACATTATCTTCTTGATTCACGAGTGTTTTCACTATCAATAAATTCTAATTTATGTATTTTGGGGAATTTTGTGTTCAATTTCTGAAGCTTTTTAGCCAATTTTATGACATTTTGTGAGTTAAATGCCAAAATATCTTTTTGGAGATCTGATTAAAATTATTCGTCGATCGATAATTTTATTTAATTTCGGTGAATTTTTTGTTGAAGAATTTTTCTTCTTCTGAGATCAGCATTTTTTAGAAAAATTCATTTGCCAATTAAATTGCGGCGATAATAGATATTTTTTAAAAAAAAGTGGTTTGTGATGTGATGTGATGTGACATACGTACTAATAATTTTTATAAAAACATGTAGATATTTGTTTTGGAATTAATTTTATTATATATATATATATATATATGAAAGGAAAAGAAAGGAAGCAAGAAAACATTTTCCTCTGTTGCCTTCACGCTTCTTTCATCATTTTGTTTCAATTTCATTTCATCTTTTCTGACTCCAAAAACAAAGTTATTTTTTCAAAAAATTCAAACACAAACATCTATTTTTCTTCGACTTCTGAGCTTCATTTCAAAAAGTGACAGAAGGGAAAGTTGCTCGTTTCTACGTTGTGGTGCTAGTGAGACAACTTTTGAAGCGACATCACGAACTTAAATTTTACTGAAATTAATCACGGTGCCGTAATTGCTTGTTAAAGCTACCGTTAAGGTAATGGCTCCCTCCAAATTTTTAGTTTGCATTTAGGATATTATTTGTGATTTTTTAGAAAAGAAATTTGATGTATTTGATGTGTGAATTTGTAGAAAATAAATTTAATGCGATTATGTGTGATTTAGTGGAATTTAAATTTGAAGTGTGGTTTATGGTGATCCATATTTGATGTAATTTATATGTTCATAATTATTATTATGAATTTTTGAGATGTGATATATTTGCGAATTTTGTGGAAAATGAATTGATGAAATTTGGTGGTTTATGTGTAAAAATATGGAGTTTTGAAATTGGGTGAGTTAGATTTGAATTGTTGAAATTTAATTGAGGTGCTATATGTGTGTTGTGGAATTGAATTGATTGTTGTTGGTGTGAATTGACGGTAATTAAATTTGATGAGTTTGAGTTACGTAATGAGTTATTTTCAAATAAATGAATTTGAACTGAAATTGAAATTTTACAAAAAAAAAATTAGAATTGTTAAAGTTGTGAAAAAGTTAAAATTTTAACTAAGTTAAAGAGTTTGAGCAAAAAAATAGATTGAAATTAAAAATGGTTAGAGTTTAAAATGTTACTATTTTAATTAGTCTTGGGCCGAGTTTAAAAAAAAAAAAGTTTAGGGTATTTTATTAACTCAAAAATTTTGATGCTTTAATAGTTGAGTGTATGTATGTGAAATTTGGGTAGTATTTATTTTTTTAGTATTAACTAAATAATATATATTATTTGATTTTAAAAGTTTAGTGTGTACGAAAGATTTAATTTTAGGAATTTTGTTGTGTGTGGATTAATTTTATTGTGAACAAATTGTTATAAATATTTATGTTTATGTAGTTAGCTCATTGAGTCTCGAAAAGGAATCGAGACCGTTGGCACCGAGTTAGCGGTGGGAGAACTCTGATATATTAATGTTGTTGTGGTGATTTATGATTGAAAGTTTTGGAGATTGAATATGGGTGATTAATGTTTGGAAATTTTGGTGATTCATGTTTGGTGAAATTGATGTGTTTATAATTAATATTATGAATTTTTTAGAAGAAATTTATGTCTGACTTGGTGGAAAATGAATTTAATTTAATTTAGGTGTGGATGAAATTTGGAGATGTGATTTATGTGTGGTTGTAAAAATTTAAATTGGTGTGAATAAATATGTTTGAGTATGCTCTGTGTTGTGTTTGAAAAATCATTAGTGTTAAATAAGTATTAAAAATGAGGAATCTTTTAATAGTTGCATTTAATTAATGATTGTGGTGAAAAGAGTCAGAGTATGCTCATGCATTTCATAGTACATGGTAACCGCGATGGGGCCATGGTGATAGTGGTGACTGTGATGGACCATGAGATGATGTCATGTGATATGTTGGTTTATCTTATCCTTGCGGGTATTTTTGTGCCGTGTAGGTCTATGATAGACTACACATTTTTAGTAAATCGTGTTGACCCGTGATAGGTGGCACCTCGGTAAATAGTACTGGTATGTGATAGGCGGTACATTTACAATTTACGCTTTTTAGTAAACCGTGTTGACCCATAATAGGTGGCACCTCGGTAAGCAATATTGGTCTGTGATAGGAGATACGTTTACGATTTACACTTTTTAGTAAATCGTGCTGACCCGTGATAGGTGGCACCTTGTTAATTAGTATTGGTCTGTGATAGGCGGTACAATTATGATTTACGCCCCTTCGAGGAAGGTTTTGGTTCGAATTCCAAAATTCATGCATTTTGGCATATACGCATTGCATTAGGGTGCTTGGCACATGAGTCAGGTTTGTTATACTATAATGATTGTATATACATGTTCGGTTGTTGTTGTGATTTGCCGTAATTGCTTAGAGGTGTGAAGTTGAGTTGATTAAGTTTTGATGTACTTATGTGTTCATATTTGAGGTGTGAATTTGTGGAGATTAATTTGGTGTTAATTACGTGTTCATAATTGATAATATTAATGTTTTAAATGTTGATTGATTTAGAGCCATTTTAGAACTAAAAATCTGCATTTTCTCAGTTGTATTCGGCTACTACAGTGCAGTTTGTTAAAACTTTATTTTTCAACATCGTTTATACATTTTTGGACATATGAAAACCCTTTGAAGGAGTATGCTAAGATGAAAGGTTCTTTTGAGCATTTGAAAATATAAGAATTTTGTTATGTGATGTTTGTTAATTTTGGTTGGTGACCTTTATTATTATTGTGGAAATTTGGGCTTTGTCCTCATATAAGAACCAGAATCATCCTACCGATTAGTACCCTGGAGATGAGAAAGTAGTTAGTCATACCTGACCGAAGCTGTGTCAGGAGGATATGGTGGGGCGCGTGGAGATCACCCTGGTTGTGTATTTTTTGTAATATGATCAGATTAAGTGGTTGTATAAGGACTAGATGTTTTTCCTCTTGTGATTGTATTTATTTCATTTTGGAAGATTGTATCTATGCTTAAACTGTCTAATGACTTTTCTTTTGATGGGTCCATGTTCTACTTTTTTATGTGACATGGGGAAAGAGAGATTCTTGGGGCAATGCTTTTATGCATGTGACTGTCAAGAATACTCCAATGGTTTGAGCTATGTCTGATATGTCTCATTGCCCTGTTGTATTTTGCTATTTAAATACTTTAGATTTTGTTTCAAAAACTATTTTTGTTGTTTGTAAATATTGTTGACTTTTTTCGTTGTGTTACGACTTAAATATTTTATCCAAAAAAATTTATTTCTTTGTTTAAAAAAAATACATTCGCACTGTTAAAAATCGGGGTGTTACAACTTTTATGAAATTGTGTAAAAAATCAACTTAAACTCATTTTTTTACCAACATGTTTTGTTTTCTAAATTAACTTAAAAAACTAGAAATTTAGAACCACTCCAAAAAAGTCCTAAGTAATTTAGTCTTTCAAATTCTTCTCTCTTGGCCTTTACCAATTTTTCATGTTGATGTAACCTACAATTTTTCTTTAGAGATCGTCCAAAGTTTCAATTGTCTTTTTGGCCACGAATATGAAAATGGGTTAAGCTTTAGGTTTGATACCATATCATGTAATGCTACTGCTAGGTTGAGATTCTTTATTTGAGTTATTTGACCATTGAACCAATTGAGCGATTCATTCGACCTTTGACACAATCCCACTAAGCATATGGAATTCTTTTGTGTAATTCAACTGGTAGCAAATCTAGAGACGAACATTTCTACTAATTGCTTCTATGACTTTATTAAACGCTCTTAAAGACTAAAGAACCAGATGAGGGCTCATTTCTTCAAAATGCATGAGAAGAACTTGCACTTGAGAGCATCAAATGCATTAAGTAGTATAAGTCGGGAATTAAATCGAGTTAGGTGAGCATAAGGATCATGTTGTCCATCACACTCTTCCATTTATGGGAAATTAAATTTTCTTGGGTCCGATTCGTCCGTGATATCCAAAATAAAGGGGAGTAGTGTTGTGTCTTCCCTTTTAAACTTTTTGGAATGAGTCTGGCTATCGCATTATCTTCTTGATTCACGAGTGCTTTCACTATCACCTTCTAGATTATTGTCCTCATCTTTCCTCTTTTTCTTGTCTTGTTTCTCCATATTATGGAGTTTTCGCTTTAGTGTTCTGATTTGAGCATCAATAACTTCAATGGTGTCCTCACACTAGGACTTTGGGGGTTAGCAGACACATTTCTTTCGAGTTTGATTCTTGTCTCTTTGATCCTCTGTTTGGCACATGAGAGTTGTGATTTTGGTAATTTGGTTCTTCCTGTAGTGATTTGACATGCATTACTCTTAATGATCACCGTGTTGATGATCCTGAGACCTTTAATTTTGTTGTGGCCCACATTCTAATGAGTATGTGTATGTATGCAAAGACGCTTTGATGCCAAAGTATGACAATGTGAGAGAAGGGTTTAGTGATTTAGAGTTAAGAAAATGTGTATTTTTCATGGGTGAACCCCTATTAATAGGAGTTTTGGGCCCTAAATTACTTGGCAACTGATGTCCTTTGAGTGGTCTACTCATTTAGATCTTATCATGATTTGAGAGTTGTTGTAGCTCCATCACATTATGGAAAATTGAGAGCTTATCTTTATATGAGCAAAATTAGTTACTTATATAACTATTGTGGTTAGTCTGTAGTTGAGGATTGACAACATCCCCTCGAGACTCAAATAGTTAGTTATCTTTAGAACTCAGTTCTTCTTATTGGCGTGGGATGGGCCATTGAGTTGAGTTCAAGGGTCACAATAGATTGTGTTGAATATGCTGACCTTTGTTTGGGTCTATTTGGCTGATTCCGTTACATCAATTAACCATGATTTTTAATATCATTAATCACAATTTTTAGGTGTGAATTCAAACATAAACCTTAGTTACCGAATATCACATATATTTGAACATATGAAAATCATGATATTTTTAACACAACTTAGATGATTAATGAATATCATACACATTTAAACTCCTAAAAATCATTGTTAATGATATTCAATGAAATAAGAGTTCATCCAAATTCCAATTGATGTAACCTACAATTTTTCTTTAGAGTTCATCCAAAGTTCCAATTGACTTTTTGCCCATGGAATCTAAAAATGGGTCAAGCTTTAGGTTTGATACCATATCATGTAATGCTATTGCAAGGATGATATTCTTTATTTGAATTATTTGATCATTGAACCAATCGAGGAATGAATTGAGCGATTCATCTGACCTCTAACGCAGTCCCACTAACCATGTGGAATTATTTTGTGCAAATCAACTAGTGGCAAATCTGGAGATAAATATTTCTACTAATTGCTTCCATGACTTCATTGAATGCTCTTAAAGATTGAAGAACCAAATGAGGGCTCATTTCAATAAAATGCATAAGAAGACCTTGCACTTGAGAGCATCATATGCGTTAAGCATTAAGCAGTATAAGTCGGGCATTAAATCGAGTTAGGTGCGCATAAGGATTATGTTTTCCTTCACACTCTTCCATTGATGGGAATTGAAATTTTCTAGAGGAGCAATGTTGTGTCTTCCCTTTTAAACTTTTTGGAATGAGTCTTGCTATCGCACTATCTTCTTGATTCACAAGTGCTTTCATTACCACCTTCTAGATCATTGTTGCCATCTTTCCTCTTTTTCTTGTCTTGTTTGTCCATATTATGAAGTTTTTGCTTCAATGTTTTGATTTGAGCATCAGTAGCTTCAATGGTGTCTTCACGCTTGGGCTCTTGGGTTAGTTGACACATTTCTTTAGAGATTGATTCTTGTCTCTTTGATCTTCTGTTCTGCACATGATAATTGTGATTTTGGTAATTTGGTTTTACATGTGGTGATTCATTGTGAATTAGTCTTGATGACTGCCATGTTGATGATCTTAAGACATTGAATTTTATTGAGGCTCCACAATGGGTGTTAATGTTCTTGTATGATAACTCACAATTAATCACCTCGAGATGACGCTTAATCGGTGTAGCTTTGAATGGTTATATGACTTTCTTTTGTTATTAAATGATGGCTCGTTGAAGTATAACTATAATGCATGCCCAAACACTCAAACACTCATGTAGCGCATACTAACAAAATTGTATTACAAAACCCATTTTTTTTAAAAGGTTTTACGCCCCAACCCCACAAAAGAAAAATTGACGGGGTGAAGGACGAATTGAAAAAGGGTGAGCTCTTATACCACTACTTTAAAACCCTAACAAGTTAATCTAAAATTGTCCTAAAATTTTCGATAAACAAAAACTATCATGCATGCCCAAGAAGTCGTTGAAATAGACCTATCATGCAAGTCCAAACACTCATGTAGTCCACTTTAACAACCTTGTTTTACTAAACCCATTTTATAAAAAGTGTTTTAATCCTCAAACCTCATAAAACAAAAAAAATTGATCGGGGGTGAAGGATACATTGAAAGAGTGTGAGCTCTTATGTCACTAATTAAAGATCCTAACTAGTTAATCTTAAATTGACCTAAAATTTTGATAAACAAACACCTAATCAACAAAATGCTCTTGTCTTCATGTCTTCCATCTCACACTTTTATCAACTTCCAACTCCAGCGTTTGATCTAACGTATTACATTCTTTTTCTTCACATTTTCTATCCCATCTTGTATTTGTAAGTTCTATTTTTCTTTTTCAATCTTCAACTTGATTATGCATACTTAGATTTGTTTGAATTGTTTTTCTTCAGTTTTTTAGATTCCACTGGATCCGATCTTGATGCATTGAAGACATTAATATTGTAGCTAATTGCATTATTTTTATGTAATTAAATCAAATACTTGATCTTCTTTAACCCTAAATTATATATATTATTTTCATTAATACTATGCATTGTTTGATTTTTTTGAATTTTGTATTCATGATTTTAATTTTTTTTTTTAATTTTTTAAAGATTTTGTTGGATTAAGTCTTAGTGGGTTTAAGATATTGAAAGGATAGATGATTGCTGCATTTAATTTTGATGTTATCAAATCAGGTATTTGTTCATCTTTTTAGATTTTACATTTATTTTCCTTTTTTGTTGGCATATTTATTTTTTATCATTTGTGTAATTCATGGATTCAATTATCTTATTTATTTGCTATTTTTCTTTGATGGTATGTTAAATCAAACATTCATTTGTCTTCTTTATTAAATACTTTCAAATTTTGATGTCTTGTTTTTTACCCAAAATCATATCTTACCTTTCATCCGTAATTTCTAGCAAGTTAATTAAGGGTTGACTAAGACTTCATAATTTCAAAGATGTCAGTCAATTTGTAAAAATTAAAGATTATTTTAATAGATGTTTATAATTTAAAGAATTAATTTGCTATTCACTAGCAATGAACTCTCCATACTTTAAAAGGAAACTTGCTCAACACACACCAACCCGATGACTACTTAAATAATAGAAGATCATTGAATTCTCTTTTCGAACTACCACTAGTTGTAGAAAACTTAGGTAAACCAATTTTTCTCTAGTAATGTTTCCAAACGGTTTAGATCTAGTAAAAAATAGAGTTGGTCAAAAACCCCCTCTTAGACTAATCTTGCTTTCATAATAGAGAATTTTAGAAAATTTAATCATTAGTCTAAGGCTAGAATTTGCTTAGAGGCCAATATTACTACTATATGAGATGGTTCATAATTCTCTACACAAAATAGAAGAGACGAATAAAGAGAAAATATTAAGAGAGGGAAAAAGTAAGAGATAATAAGAAAAGTAGGATTGGAAATGAGTCAAGTTGAGTCGAACTATGGTGCGGCTCAATTCAACTCAATAAGAATTGGTTCAGTTTGAAACTCGAGTCCGTCAAAAACTTATTTTTTTAGCTCAAACTTGACTCAATTCAAGTTCACAAACAACTCAAAACTCCTTCAAACAAGACAAGAACTTGTTTTTCATCTAAAAAAAATTTCATTTAGGGCTAAAAATAAGTCGAACATAGGTTCAACTTGGCTCAATGTGATAAGAGTTGGTTCAACTCAAAACTCCACTAGAGTTTGTCACAAACTTATTTTTCAGCTCAATCTCAACTGAAATGAAGTTCACGAGCAACTCAGTTTAGCTCAAATCAAATGAAACAAAAGACAAAAAATAAAAAACTTAAAAGAACAAATGTGTTCCTTCAACTTTAAATTTAAACATTATTTAGATTTAATGAAAATTTTACTAAAGCCCATATAGTATAAACTTATACTAGACTTAATAATTAATCTTCTTAGATAAATTTTCTTGTCATTCTTGATTGTCTCATGTCTTGATGGTGCACTCTTTATATATGAAAAAAAGTGTAAGGGAGTATGTTTTCTAATGTGAGACTTCAATAATGAAATTGGAGAGAGTTCATTGAATCTGAGATTTTTAAGTATTGAACATAACTAAATACTAGACACTTAAAATAATTTTATTCACCATCATAACATGATTATATATTTTGTTCTAACTTTTAATCGACACATATTTTATTTCAAAACAATTTTTATATCTCAAAGTATTATCACTAAAAGTAGTTGACTTGAGAAACATATGCAAGATTACACAATATATCAAAAATAAGAATGAGAGGGACCCATGGCTGAAGATTCTTTCGAACAAGACAAATTGAAATCATATTATGTCTAGCTAGTGAGCCCTTCAAGCTCTAACCAGAATTATTAAGGTCTAATTTAAAATTTTGGGAAATTAAACGACAATATGTGATTTTTATATCTTCTAACAATATTTTCCGAAAGTTTTTTATCACCCCATTGATTAGTTGTTACTCATCTCATAAATTTGAAGCTTTACGGTGGGGTGGAGAATCAATTGCAAATGATGGTGGATTGGAGAAGATGAAAATTAGAACGGTTTTTCAAGAAATGATAGAATAGAGAGAATATCATGTGTTATTTAAATGAATCTTTTAATATGAACCATCTATTATCTATTATATATTTAAAACAGAAGACTCCACTGCCACCTCACACTATTTTCTCCACGTATGCAAACATTTCACACGTAGGCTGAAAAGCTTACGTGTACGTCTTCATAGAGCTTCTACTCAGTTTCTAAATTGTTTTTCTCTAAATTATATACATCATTCACTATTTTATATTATATCTTTTATTTTATTATTTCTTAATTTTTACTCAAAATTTTTAAATTAATTCTACATTATTATTTTATAACGTCATTATTATTCATTAAATTTGCTTAAATCTTTCACATTAAATCTACATTACTACTCAATACAGTTTTTTTTTCTGCATTAATCAACTTTACATTTCCTAAAAATTCTATCTGATAATATTATTTGAAAATTATTTTATAATTATTTACAATAAATTTATAAATTATTTTACAATTTGATATTTTTTTCTGCATTAATCAACTTTACATTTCCCAAAAAATCTATTTGATAATATTATTTGAAAATTATTTTATAATTATTTACAATAAATTTATAAATTATTTTACAATTTGATAATAATTTATAATTTATATTATTATCAAATTATTTAATAAGTTATTTTATTATAAGTATCTATTATATATTTAAAACAGAAGACTCCACTGCCACCTCACACTATTTTCTCCACGTATGCAAACATTTCACACGTAGGCTGAAAAGCTTACGTGTACGTCTCCATAGAGCTTCTACTCAGTTTCTAAATTGTTTTTCTCTAAATTATATACATCATTCACTATTTTATTTTATTATTTCTTAATTTTTACTCAAAATTTTTAAATTAATTTTACATTATTATTTTATAACGTCATTATTATTCATTAAATTTGCTTAAATCTTTCACATTAAATATCTACATTACTACTCAATACATTTTTTTTTTCTGCATTAATCAACTTTACATTTCCTAAAAATTCTATTTGATAATATTATTTGAAAATTATTTTATAATTATTTACAATAAATTTATAAATTATTTTACAATTTGATATTTTTTTCTGCATTAATCAACTTTAAATTTCCCAAAAAATCTATTTGATAATATTATTTGAAAAT
>JBBPBT010000240.1:255363-274112 GCA_037974875.1 Cicer bijugum
TATATTCAATAATTTTTTTTTACAACAACTTTTCATGCTCGTAATTAAAACATCATACTAATAATACAAATAAATTTAGACTACACTACAATATAATTTAATATTAATATTTTTTAAAATAAAAATATTAAATAGTCAATCATATTTTTAAATTTTTACATCTTATTTTTGGGTTTGAATTTTACATTTGATTTCATCAAATAAATACAAGTACCATTATATGTTGAAAAATAAATTAACAATCAAAGTACAATGATTCAAATAATTATCCTATATAATAAATTATCATACGAATTTTATAAAATATTTTAAAAATTAAATTAGATGATTGTGATAAACATGATTTTCTCTCATTTTAATTTTCCTAATTTTATTTAATTATTACAAATCAATAAATTAATATTATAAAAAAACTATATTTATAATATATAAAATATCACTTATAAAATTTATAAAATTAATTAATTAATATCTGCGCAGCGCGCGGGCCATAATCTAGTTTACTTTAATTCAAATGTTGAGAATTATTCCTCTCGTTCTCACATAAATATCATATTCTCATGAGAAACGCCCCTGTAGTAATACTCTTATATATATATTTAAGTGACATATGATCATTTAAAAAAATCACATGACTTTTTCTTATAATATTTGACCAAATGAGTCGAACTATACATAGCTCAAGTTCAATTCATTTATTTAGGGAGCTCAATTTTCAATTCAAGTTCAACTCATTTAGTTCATAAAGACTTAAAAGAGAAGTAGAAGAATACTCACCGAGATAAATAAAATAATTTGGAAAATCCAATCTCCGACGCGGTGCAATTGATTTCCAGCGTAGTAGTTGTGACACCATAAACCCCAAAATAATATATATATATATATATATATATATAATAATTTATATCATATTTCTATAAAATTTACAGCAGATAAATAAATGTTTGTTTCCAAAAAATAAAAACTTTTATTTTTTTAATTTATGTTATCATGTTTCTCGAAGTACACATGGAACAATTCAAACTTTATTATTCAAATAAAACAATTTAATCTCAATGAACTTGATTTAACTATAAACTCTAATTTTAATCTCCATTTAGTACTAAGGTTTTCATGAAAAAAGTCATTTGTAATTACATAACTAAAATATAAATTACAACTCTTAATTCCCGGTATCACCTATCAAAGTTGGTTTTCTCCCAAACTTGACCTTCAAGACTCATTAACTTGTAATAAATGCGATTTCACAAACGCATGGCCAAAAGAGTCAAACACAAACAACAAAGGAGGTGTGTTTTGAAATCATGTCAATAGAATAATATAAGTAAGAAGAACACACAAACAATCACAATATATTGTATCATAACACAAATATTCTTCAAGGGTCTAACAATCTTGCCTTAAGGCTCAACAACGCCACAATCAGGCTCATTCAGTTGTACTTCCTTGGAATCACTAGACTTGTCAGACCCTACTTATGTGATGACAAAATAGTCTCGACTTCACAAATCCTCAATATTTATTTTCTTCGCTCGTTGATCTATGATTCTTCATTAAGACTA
This sequence comes from Cicer bijugum, assembly GCA_037974875.1. NCBI lineage: Eukaryota > Viridiplantae > Streptophyta > Magnoliopsida > Fabales > Fabaceae > Cicer > Cicer bijugum. The sequence goes on from JBBPBT010000240.1 coordinate 256,926, forward strand.
TCACCTCAAACACAAATTAGAATCACCATTATTTCATCACTATGGGGTTACTTTAATATTCTCATCACAAATTCACAACATCACTATCATTAATCATATTTTATCACATAGACTCATTACAAATTTATAACATCATTATTATAAATTATACACCATCATAATCATAAACTTATCAAAATGCATTCACCATTTATTATCATATCACATAAACACGTTTAATCAAACATATACATAAAATTCATTTGACGTCTAATATCATAATAATATTAAATAACACATATTTAAGAAAAATAAATCAAACATCACAATGATATCAAATACCACACATTTAACAAAGTTAAATCAATCAATACCTTACAAATATTTCTATTCCACATTTTATTCTCACAATTTCCATGTTTTTACATTAATCAATTTATCACTCAAAGGGCTATTGCCATACGTAGCGAACTCCAAATGAATCGTTGAGAAATACGATTTTCTCGTTCATCTCACATTGTATTACGAATTCAAACATTCTCTCACCCCTTACCTTATTTAGACGCTTTCTCAAACACAAATCAATGGAAATTTTCAACAACAATTGCATATTGGCAACGTATAGCGAGCGAATCTGAATAAACGACGAGTTCACAAGAATTGTTGAGATGTGACGACTTGTCGGAGCGCCGGAAGGGTCAAACGTCAACTTTACCGAAAAATACAAATGAGTAGTGCTTCTTGAAGGTTTCGACGAGAGGAATCCAAAATTGATGTTAGTTTTTTGAGACGACAAACGTGATTTCGACGATTGATAAAATAGAGGCCAAAAATGGATTTATAGACCGATTTTGTATGGGATAGAAGTTTGGATCGTTTCAAAATGGCAAGGAATTGATGGGACGGATTTGAGAAGAATAGGTGTTATGCGTGTTGTTCATGGTGCGATGTTGTTTGTTCGTTTGTTTTTAACTGCATATTAAGGGGTTTAGATGACAAATGTACAAATGTATGAGTAAAATAGTCTGTAAGGCCCAACACATAGGAGTCCAGTCTGAAGTAGAAATTGAGGTGTAATGAACAACTCACATGTGTAAAAAAAAAAGTCTAACCAGTAATAGCTCAAACTAATATGCAGAAATAGAAAATAGGATGAAAATAATCGTCAGATCCAAAATTCATTTTTTTAGTATTTCTAAATGTCCTTAATAAATAAATAGTTTATTTTACTTTCCTATAATCTTTTCTCCAAAATACTCATTTTAACATAATATTATATATCCTAAACATAGATAAATATAATTTTAACCAAAACTCTCATATTCAAAATAATAACTATAATTATTACTATAACATCTTTCAAAATAATCACATAAAAATACATCATCTTTTATAGAATAGTCAAAATAATAAAATAAATAAAAATAACATCAATAATTTATATTACTTAATAATTAAAAATAAATATGTACAACTATATAAAAATAAAGAAAATTAATATTAAAATTACTAATACATTAAAGTAATTATTTGTAAAATAAATAATTAAAATAAAATATGTTTATAAATAATTAAATATAATTATGTGTACACTTAACATCGATCAAACATACTAGAAAATATCACATTAACTGAAAATCCACATATATATGTAGAGTCACCTAAAATTTTATTCTTTAAAATATTTACACTAAAATACTATTATTTATAAAAAAAATATATAAAATAATAAAATATAATATTTATTATTTATATCACTTATTTAGTCAAATATATACAAAATTATATCACAGAAAATTTCCATATAACAAAAATTAGTCACAAGATTTATCCACATATATTCTAAAATAATTTTAGAATTAATTAATTATCTAAAATCCTATTTCATTAAAAAAATATTTATTATAAAATTTAAAGTGTTATAGTGATTGCCGGTAAAAGTGTCTAAAAATTACAACAAATATTGATCAATAGAGTTCGCGCAACACAAAACAAGAATAGCATGCTAAAAGACATAAGGTAGTCGTACCAAGAAATGACATAACTAAAACAAAATAAATATAAAAAGAAGTAAGAATATGAAACCAAAGATGATCATATAAACTTTTGTAGTTTCTTCTCTTACTCCCCTACATTTTCAAAAGCCTAAAATACAAATTTGAATTGGTCAATCAAGATAGCATTGGAAGGTGAGAGAAGAAACTCTCCTAAACTTTGTCAAAACAAAACCAAAACCAACCACGAGGCCCATCGTAATATTTCTGAGTTGTTTTAGTCTTAGAAATGTTTCTAGGTTTGGTTTTGGTCTTAGAAATGTTTGTGTTTTGGTTGCACTTAATGGGCAGACTGCAACTGAAAAGCTCACCGCCGTTCAGATAGGAGAGGGGTAGTGCAAGAACTTTCAATTACTTTTTGCTTATTGGTTCGTGGTTGATGGGTTCACTCCGCCCCGTCATTCTTTACCGTTTTGTAATAATTATATTTCTGAATAACTATATTCCTCTTTAATGATTTGTATCCAAAAACAAATCTTTCATAGACATGTAAACATCCTTAATTTATAACAAAAATGCACACCATGTGCACACCAAAATTAAGAAATAAGCATTTCATACAAACACTGTAGTCAACTAAATGTCCACTAAACTGGACTGAATGCTTCACTCTTTCCAGCATACTATCCCATGGCAAAGTACCAAGACTATACAGTAAAGTTCCAAACACAAACACTTCCCAAAACCGAAATATTCAACAAGACCCGAACCATACACAGGTCTAACCCATAACATGGTTAACAATGTCGGTCTGTTTTCAGCAATATCATGTCAAGGAGGTCTGTAATTTTGCATTCCTTCTATTCTGCAGGCTCCGTCAGGCAACAACTGGATCATCTTTCTGTAAAAGTTCATGTGAAATTGATTACAACCCAAAGAAATTTCAAAGAGTGAAGAACGAAAACCACATTCAAGTAGTCACTATTAACATAAGTTGAACTTGCACAGACCTTACAAGTTAGGCTCACGTTGACCTGAACTGGTCGGGGATGATGTCCTAAACAGAGACCCTAGCTCAATGTAGCAGGAATGATCCCCTCAATTTTTTCAAGGAATTGTTGCACTGACCGAGTGTCTAGTATCTGCTAAATTTGGATACAGACAATAATCTTAAAGCACTGCTTAAGCAACATCTGTGATTACTAAAAGACATTTGTTCAAAAAATAAATACAAGTTTTCCTTTGTCAAATCTTCTAGGGTATGAATGGTTGAGTAAAAATAGGTGAGGCCGTGAGAGAGAATTAAATTAGTGGTGCCCACATCTTTTCCCCAGTTTTAATAGCAGTTATAGCGCTTTTGATATTGAAAATTGCTTTAGATTCACATGATTGTATTAGAAGAATAGGAACATTAAATCAAGGTTTCGGGAACACTATCAATCCATTCAACAAGTAGAATGAAAACAGTTCATAAAAATAAAAAATATATCATAAAGTAACCACAAGCTTCACATAATGTTATCAAAGAAATCAATCTTTATGTCAGACTGAGTTACTGATCCCCATTTGATGCAATAAGCTCTGAATCTCAGTTAGAAAAGACAAAAGAACAATAAACTAGAAGCAAACAACTAAAGACTTACCACAAATATTTTAAGAGCCTGAAGATGATTTCTGAACCCAAACTTGTTTCTGCAAAGTGCAGACAGAGAAGTATTTTACAGGGTGATTCAAGCAAGGAGGTAGGAAAGAAAAAGAATACATCAGTATATGACATGTATACCTCATGAGTACTATGCCCAACAACACCTTTCTTTGATAGTTTCCCTTCACTCAAACTGACTGCAGAGTCATCCTTCACTGTATAGGGAGCTCCACGGCGAGTAAAATTTCTCTGAGAACCTAGAGTTCGAAAAAGTGATTGAAACATTTCTGTATTAGACACCACATAATTACCTTCTAATGTTTATCATAAGTAAAGACACACCAACCATTCTCAACAGAGGAACTACTACGTCCACCTGAAGAAGCTGAGAATTCCCCAGTCCTATTTCCTGAATAAACATTTTCTTTTACTTCTCCTGCCAAAAATAGAAAATCACCAGCATACAATAGATATCAATCACTAGGATTTGTTTTAAATGATTTCAGAATTCATAGTATCCATATATACTGGACAGAAATACATCATCTATTTTTTGTGTAAAAACTTGATGTCTAGTCAATGGCCATACTCATTCATACCTTCAACTGATTCAGGATTTGACAGTGTAGGCTCTGCCAGTGAGGATGAGTGCTCATTACCAGAAGGTGAAGAATCAGAACGGCGAAGAGGTGCCCAAACACCACGATCAGGCCTGTCCTTGTTTCTAGTACGTCTTTCTGTTTTATCACCAACAATACTCAAACCATGCAGATCTCTTCTTATGAACTTTTCATCCAAAGCCCTTTTAGAATCCCCTTCAGAATTAACTTGCTCACCATCATGACTAGAGATTTGATCACTTAACCCGGACCTTGAGCCAAAAGGACGAGGTGGTCGCTTCCCATTCTCAGAAGCTAAGATTTGAATCTTATGTTGTGCAGCAGATGTAGGCTGACTTTGACGAGATTCACTATTTAGAAGTATGCTCCTAATCAACCTTCCACTGGCTTCACGCCTTTGGTTCTGTTTTGAAGTAGTTGAAATGGGCGAATTTGCAGAATGTGCATTTTGCTGTTTTACCATACCTTCAGTGGCCTGAAAGTTCCATAAAAAGTCCACAACATGATCACAAATTTAATAAGATGGGCTTATTCAAGTTTGAGTGATTTTACTGCATCAAACTAACTTGAAGGGAAGGGTAACACTGAAAATATTTCAGGCCAGAAAAAAATTCCGATGTCTGCCCAAACAAAGAATAACTCAAACATAACATAGAAGAGGAGAAAAATATAGTTTTATTTTTCCTTGCTTGTATGAAGAACATTATTTTCTTATAAGGAAATAAGAGACGTTAAGATGATTAACAAAAGTAAGTGAGATGGAGATGAGCAAGGTACTATAGGGAAATGAAAATTTAATGGGTAAAATTAAACCTACTTTAGGGATTTCCCGCTGTTTTCCTTTCAGAAGGAGAATTTTTTTCTTTCCTGAGTCAGAAGTCAGTGGTACTCCAGAGATGGAACCTTCAATGCCATGCACTGCATATAATCACAAATAATAAAACCAAAATATTTATCATTTAAAATGCATGAAACATGGAACGAGACTTAAAAGCTGAATTACAGAGCTCTCTCCATATGTTGTACTCATAGTCTTGCCAAACAGTTCATACAAGGATCGAAACAAATGTATTAATACAAATTTACAGTCATTACACTGCTCTTTATTTGGACAAGTGTTCGTGCAATCAAAGTCAAAGTTCAGAAACAACAGAACAAATTTTACACTATAGACTAAAGAGCATTTTTTGTTGATTTAGGTTAAAGGTTTGGAAAATGTGGGCATTATTAAGAGACCAATATCTGTGCAGTAGTTTCTATTTTCTTTGGTGCCGTTGGAGGGTGGTAAAAACATGTAGACTGACTCCTTGATTTTACCAGAAAGTTGCAGCAAATAAAAGAAACTATAGAGATAACTTCTGAGAATGAATTACTCTGCACACCCCAGTTTCTACTTGTCATAATACATAAATGTGTTGGGTCAAATTAACTCTTGTTTTTTAATTATTTTCACATGGTAACTTATTTTTATGAATTTATGTATGATATGTTTGGTCATTAATGTAGTATGAGATTATCTAGTACTAGCACACTTTATTAGTGTGGTGTGCTACTTTCCTTTTATATTGGAGTTGGAATGTTAATAGTTGTTGTGTCAAAACTGTTTTATATAAACACACACACACACACACATATATATATATTATATGCCAATGCCATTAATAGGTTTCTTTAATATTGGGTGAACTCATACAAGCTCAACCAATTTATATAGACTCTCAGAAGTCAGTGTTGTACAAATATGATTACGAGTTAGAAGAATCGCAGAGATAAAAGCCCAAGCCATCGTAATTTCATTTTGTTTAGGATTTGGATATATAAGGGAAGAGGCTTTTGTTTTGGTTCAAAACTACATTCCATACATCTTGAAATCAAATATGGAAGCAACTAAAAGCAAAGTAAATTTATACATATTGAGTTATTGACAAAAGGATGAAAGAAGACGAAGAACTTCGCATAGTAGATTAAAAAACATTGGATGCTGATACAGAATAAGTATACCAGAGATAATCACAAGGCAAAGTTAATCTAACAAAATCTAAAGGCAGAAAAGACCACTTACAAGATTCAATTTCATAACTTCCTTTTGTACTGGATTCAGCAGACTGATCCTCACGCCTCGGGACCACAGTAAATGCTAATTTGTCTTTCGAGTCTTTTCGATTAGCATTCTTGACATTTTCCTTCTGAACATACTGACAATCAAAACTAATTATTGTCAAATGGCACCACTAGATGTGCCTTTGCAAGCACAAATAGAACATCTATATATCAACAATAGGAAGATCAGACAATGTATCCAAACACATGAGACAAACTTCCTTCTACCACCCTAACTTAATTGAGCCCTTATTCTAATTCCCATCTACTTCTTAGGCATTTAACTAATAACTTGTTTCTATCTAGGTCAATACAACCACCTCACATGTGGGTCACGTCGCTACACAAAAAAAGAGAAAGGAAATAAATTAAAATATAAAATGTCGAGTCACTATTTGGCTTTGATAAAAAAAAAAACAAAAGCATGAGATAAAATAGAATAGACCGAAAGGGAAGAATAAGTTCCTTAATTGTTTATTGAAAGGGAAAGAATTGGAAAAAATAGGTTTAGCCCACAGTCCATCCCATATGTCCCCGTACATAACCCATTGAATGGGCATATCCCTCTTGAGTGGACTTAAAGCCCGAACCCATTCATTTTATCTTTTTGTGGGCTGGGCCAGGGGCTACATGGGCCAACCCCCTCTTTAGCTGGGGATGTTGGCTGGCCATTCATGCAAATGCTGCAGTTGACAGCGAAACTAAAAACTACACACAAGGAGCCATGTTACATTAGAACTACACACAAGGAAACATGCAACGGACTAGTTCATGCACTTAAAATTGTCTTCACATATTATAATTTTATTAAGAAAAATTTGAGATAGGATCCACCTTTTTATTCAATCCACGTTTTTTCATCTTGTGACTGAACAAAAAAAAAATGTATGTTCTTTCGCCTTTCCCAGTTCATTTTTATATGTAATCTAACATAGTATGAATTAATCAATGTCAATAATTATTAACACTTCTGTAATCTATTCTATTGATGAAATACATAGTAATTTAATAGAAAAATTAAATTATTAATAAGAGAAAATGGAAATAAAAATATAAAAAAAGAAGATTTTGTAATCTTCGGTATAAGAAAATTCAGAGTTTACATAATTAATAAATCATTTTAATAATATTACTATGCATGAGTGTGTCTATGTGTCTAACTACACCTAATGTCTCCATAGGAAGTAGCAGCCGTAGTGACCAGGTGGCAGGAAAATAACAACCAAATAGCAGCAGTAGCGGCCACTTCAAGCTCCCGTAAAACATATGGCCTCATCTTATGGTTGTTCCCTCTTTTTTTTTTTTTGTTAAACATTTTGGTCATTTCACCCTAAAACTTATTAGCTTAATATTGGATTTAAATAACGGTAACAATGAACTTTGATTATTAGCGTTAAATATCTTTAATTTTGTGTATTTTTCAATTTATGGGCTTTTATTGTGTGTTGTATAAATTTCTGCTATTGTTTACCTAAACTTCAATGCAGTGGCCCTACTGTTCTGCTACCCGCTAAGCTCCGCCATCTGCCATTGACTACATAGCTAAATACTAATTAAAGAAACTTAATAAAGAAAATTAAATAATAAGAAAATTATATAAAAAAAAAACTTAGACACAGTTAAGTAAATGAAAAATATTAATTAAATTTGATTTTGAAGCTCAAGACACTAGATCACACATAAAACAAAAATAAATGCAAGAGATGTTTCTTTCATGAAAATAAATAGTATAATTTTGTTATCTAAAAATGAATTATATTATATTAAATGAGATCATTAGTGTCTTACATAAATATTATATATCAAAAAATAATAATTTCAGTTGTTGATTAATTTAATTGATATAGATTTTCTATTATTTCATGCTATTTAACAATGCAAACGTCTAAAAACAAATTAAACAAAAGCAGCTGACTTTGACATTCAAAAAACATATAGTGTCGTGAAATAGATGAAGGACAAATGCTTCTAACCATTGTTGTTAGGAGCTAGATCTAAAGCGTAGGATCCTAGGATCTTACGCGTTCTACACCATGAATAGTGTTAGAGCGGAGCAAAGATCTTGATACGACCTAGATCCATGGGAGCGCAGAAGCGTAGGGGCGGCGCTCCCCGTCGCGCTGGGTAAAGGAGTTATTTTGGCCCATTTCGCAATTTTGACCCGTTTCACAGTTTTTACCCGTTTCCGATCCGGTTGTAAAACCCTAGATCTGCCCATTTTGCAACTCCTTGCCTTCGTACTCTGCTTGTTTCCCATTTAGAAAAGGCACGCGCACGAGGAGGAGAAGGAACTAGCAGCAAACACGAAGATTTGAAGGCCACTTCGTTTTCTGTTCGTATTCCTCCATTAAAGCAATGTTCTCCTGTTCTGAAACTTCAATTAATCGGTTCACGTTCAGATTTCTTCCTATTTCTTCTATAAATTCTTCTCATTTCAACACTTCTCAATCTCATATCTGAAACTATCCTCAATCTTCTTGGATGAATTGTTAAATTAAAGTTTTAGTGACTTAGTCTTTTAGATGTTAGATGATGGTGATAGGTTTTGTTTTTTAGTTTGAGACAATGGTAATTTATGTTTCAACTTGTGATTTTTTATTGAACCAATGAAATTTTTTATATTAAGGTTATTTTTTTTTTAATTTTATAGTATTATTTTGTCAATTTTGTGAGATCTTAAGATCCGCTTTACGATCCTATGCTTTATGCTTTTTCTATACCTCAAAGATCTTAGGTAGGATCTAGAGTTTGACAACCATGCTTCTAACAACCCATAAACTCAATTGATAATATAGTTGAAACGGGACTTATAGCTTGTCAGTTGGGGTGGGGAAGGGGGTCTGGTCTTGGATGGCAATGCAACCTACATCAAAATATTTATTTCTCCTCTCAAATTTGCCTTAGTGATGTCACATTTTAATGTTTAATCTGCAAGTCAGTAACCCCAAAGAATATGGTGATTTTGTTTGTTTTTGTTCTGAAAAATTTCCATGGTACGCTTTATGCTTTTTCTATACCTCAAAGATCTTAGGTAGGATCTAGAGTTTGACAACCATGCTTCTAACAACCCATAAACTCAATTGATAATATAGTTGATGCTTCTAACAACCCATAAACTCAATTGATAATATAGTTGAAACGGGACTTATAGCTTGTCAGTTGGGGTGGGGAAGGGGGTCTTGGATGGCAATGCAACCTACATCAAAATATTTATTTCTCCTCTCAAATTTGCCTTAGTGATGTCACATTTTAATGTTTAATCTGCAAGTCAGTAACCCCAAAGAATATGGTGATTTTGTTTGTTTTTGTTCTGAAAAATTTCCATGGTACTTTCCTAAAAAATATTGGTTACTATCTGTTATTTCAAACACTTGTTTTCCTACAAAAATAACAAATTTAGTAATGTGCAAAAATATTGGTTGACACTAGAGTAGGGATTATCAAGTTATGTATACACATGCCTTTGTGTAAATAATATGTAACATTCAGTTTAAATGTAAAATCCAAGATGTTTTCCTAGACTTTAGGTAAAATAAAAGGTATTGATGAATGAAAGAATAAAGCCACTGCTTTAATAAGTTATAATGAAATATATGTTTTGGAGAGAGAGGAGAGAGCTTTAGGAGTGGGGCAAGAGAGCCAAACAATCCCTGGAGTGGGTTGGCCCATAGAATAGGCCAGGCCAATTTGTTTAATAGAAAAGATCCTAAAAACATTAGGGCTTCTGCCCTCTAGGCCAGCACTAGCCCACATGACATATGGGACTTTTTTTGGTCTGTGGGCTTTTTTAGGTGTGAACTTTTTAGCAATGTGGAATTTCTTTTACCCTAACCCATGTAGTCATGGCTAAGCCCTACGAGCTGGCTAAATTGACAGCTCCCCGCAACACCAAAGATAGCAGATATAATGTAAACAGTTCTATATATAAGTTATAGACCTACTCCACTAAAAAGCTAGTCAAATCAAAATTGAAACTAGAGAGAAACTGTGAAATAAATAAGTGTGATTAGCTAGAAAAGCGATAGAGTAAATGAATACTTATATACTATAAAAACTAATAGATAACTACATGAATGCTTATATACACATCTAACCATTTCACACTTCATTTCAGTTCACAAACAGTTATGTTTCCAAGCAAAAATAAGATGACACAAAATTATTTTTCAACCACTTAGAAGATAAATACTAATTAAACATTGAATACAAATAATTAAAATTATGAGGCTCCAAAGGAGGCAATAACAGCATTGTTTCTCACCGAAGTCATGGCATTCAAAATTAGTCAAGTGATTATGCATTGCCCCTAGCAATATATATAATAATATATAGATTGACTTGATTACAAAGCTAACCTTTTTCTTTTCAGATCCTCGTCTGGTATTACCTAAGCCAAGCTTGCCTTGCAAAGCAGCTCTGGCTCTTCTGCCAACTTTTGATGCTGCCGATGAAACCTAACACAAGCAGGAGACCATCTTAACTAATATTAATTTGTAATTTAATTAATTTCACGTGTATATATATATTTGTGTGTGTGTGATACCAGTATAATTTCACCCAACATGAGAGGAAGATTAAGCCATAATGATGTAAAGCATGATATAAATGAAGGATGCACGTATTAACCAGCACATTTTTAAACAAATAATAAAAAGTCACCAGACCCATTGAAGGTCCAAAAGCTTAGAGAAGCTAACAAAAGGGGGAAAGGCAACAAAGCGCATATGCTCAAGCATCAGAAATCCAAAACAAACCAGTTGGAAAGAATAAAATAAAAGTGCATTTGAAATAGTTGTAACCCCAAGCATGGGCAAGCCGGAAGATAGAAATCCAATCCAAAGTTTTAGTTACTCAAATATAATTGTTCTTTATATAACCTTCCTCATTTAAGTCATGAAATATGAATATGCTTCCAAGTAGTTATATTATGTCCTATGGTTGAAAATAAGATTATGATTCGTGTAAGGTTTAAAAATGGCTTGTAACCAAGAAAATGGCCACGACAAAAATGTTAATGTAGCTGTCGTCACCTTCCCTAGTTCTGACTTTCATCTCTCAACCAATATTATACATTATATGATAGTACAAATAATTTTATAAAATTTGTGAATGTTGTGATTAATTCAAATTCACATTGCAATGACCACAATCCGCAATGCATGAATATGAGACACTTAAAGCATGAATCGTACTAGATTATGCTCTACCTAGTACCTTCTAGAATTAGAAGAATAAGTAAGGAGGGAAAATCACCAATCCATAATATATTTTGAATTGTCTTTCTTACTTGAGTTCAAGCTCAATCCCTATAGCTCTCCTTCATCAAAAACATTCATAGCTATAAGCATATATAATATCTTGCTCCTACACCCCTTTATAATGTGCAGAAATCTTTGTTGCAGTTCTTTACGAACATTGCTGTCATTGGAAAGTTAAAGTGTTCCATATGTATCTTAAACTTTTTAGAAATAATTGTTCTAAATCTTCAGCTTTTAAGACTGTGTTGATTGAACTAAAACTCAACTAGGGAAGAAATCAAGAGCACGTGCCAAACATCAAATATGAAAATTTCTCTACAATCAAGCATGTGCATGGCAAAATAATATAACAATCTATTCACTATACTCCTAACCGCCAACTCAAAGCAAACAAAAAATGATATGAGTGCAAAGCCTTCTTATCATCAATAAAGCTAAAAGCTCTGAACTATATGCTCCTGGAGCACATAAACATAAGAGAAAAAGTACTCAAATATCCCAGAATCATTTACCTGTGGACCACTGTCAACAGCACGCCTCTGACGAACATATTCCATCAGGGGTGTGACAATAGGTGCTTCCTTGCTAGCCCCTAGAAAGGAGGAGAAAATATGAGGTACAAATGGTACTGAAATTTGCCTACAGATGCATTTAACCTAAAATGATATATTTGGATCCTTCAAAACACATTTACAGGAGAGTAGTGATAAAATAAAGCTAACAAACCAGCTTGCTCAGCTTCCTTTCTTTCCAATTGTATTTCTGCACTAGGAAGATGTTCCTGAGGCTTTGCAATGAGTTTGAGGAACTCGAGATAGTCTGGATCTGTCAGTATCAAAAACGATGATCATAAACAAGAAGAGCACGTACGATTAACACAGACAGGTAGCATTAGAACACTGATATTGGCACAAATTACAACTACACTGATACCTTTATATATAGTCCCTTCACGACCATCCTTTTTGGTACTTGGCTTTGGAACACGTTGAGAAGGTGCATACTCAACTATTGCTTTATGCTGGACACCTGATTGAAATCAGATTATCAGGCATTAAGATTTTGCATAGCACACTAACATTCAATTCAACATTAAGAATTAAAAAAAATGAAAATTTAGAGAGAAAATTACAATAAACAGAATACCAGAATGAAAGTTAAATCTGTAAGTCTACTAACATCAATGACGCTGCCAAAAACAGTCAAACGCTATAAACTCGTGGCAGAAAATTGTTATCAAACAGCTCTATTATAATCATACCAGCTTATACGATTAAGCTATAAGTTATAACTTATAAGCGAATGGTTTGGTCTTGCCAATCAGACACTAAGTTGAAAACATAATAACAACTCAGGTCAAAACAATTAAAAGCTCTGTTTCATTCGTTATGGCATATGAAAAACAAAACAAAAGAAAGAGTTAAATTAAAATTGACCTTTTTCGTTAACAAAAACGTGTCCATTGAAGAAGTCAGCAAAGTCGAAAACATCATCAGGAGAATTGAAGTTTATATATGCTCTGGAATACCTTTGATTCTTGAGACTGCAGATATTAATTTTCAAAAAAAAAATCACGCACAATTACAATAATGATAATATATCATATCAATGAATTTCACATAAATAAATAGATAAGATGAAGAAGTTGAAGATAGAGTAACGTAAGCATAAGCAATGAATATATGAAAGAGAATTGTTAGGGTTTTGTGAGAGATGAATGAAATAGAACCTTGTGTTGCCGAGATGGAAAGAGAAGTAGTTGTAGGTGGAAGAGAAACGGTTATGGATTTGTTGAATGAGATCAGATTCAGTGAGAGAAGGAGGTAAATGCCTAATCACTACTTTCGTTTTTCCCCTTTCCGAACGAACCTTCATCTTTCACTTTCACTTTAACTTCAAATTATTTTCTCATTCCTTCTTCTCAACTATATATATATATATATATATATATATATATATATATAGTACCGACTGAACCTAACTAAGTTCTTTTTTTTTGTTTTTTGCATCAATTCGAATCGGTCCTTGCGAGTCTCTTAGTTTTTACACCAATTTTCATCTAATCTTAATCTATTTAATCACAGATGAACACATCTTTTGTTTGTACGTTGGTTTCTAAAGTAAATTATAAATAACTTCGTAGTCAAATAATTTTAATTTTTAATACAATTTTAATTATATTTTTTAATGAATTAATATTGTGTATATTATTTTTAATAATGTATATAATAAAAATAAATTAACAGTTAATATAGATAATTTAATAAATTATTATTATTCAACATACATATTAATAATTAAGTACATTATTTCATTTATGTATCATGGAAATGATTCAATTCTCTACTTAGTGATTCGATTTAAATAAAATAGTAACTCAATCGATAAGTCGAAAAGGAACTTAGTTACTATTACTAATATTTTAACATTAACAATGTGAACCAGGTTCTCTTGTGTGCAACCCAGCAACAACACAAAAAGACATAAGCTAACAACCTATTTTCCTTTAATGTTAGTTTTTAACAAAATACATTTTTTTATTATTTTTTTATTTTATTATAATATTTTTATTTTTTTAATTGATCGTTTATTTTTTTCAAACGTGCACAACTTAATCCTTTATTTCATTTGCTATGAAAAAAGTCTGAAGTGACTAGCCATGTCAGCATTTTATTTAAATTTTTTTATTAATTTTAATTTTTTTAAATAAAATTAAGCAATTCATAAAAATATTTACTATCTTCATTATCCTCATATAAAGCCATAAAAATAAAAAATAAATAATCCAATTAAAAAGAAGAAAAAAATTCCTAGTTCTTCTATATCCATCAAAAACCAAATCAAACTCAAAAGGCCATTTCCATACAAACAATTAAATTTATGAGTTTTTTGATATCGGAAGTGTTGGAATTCAAGTGAGAGTGGTTAATCCCATATGGATTAAAAATAGAGAAAATGTTAGATGTATAAGAGATAATTCATATACTCATTGTCTTAAAGTTTTTAGGTGAAAATGTGATCTCAAGATCTTTTAGGGATCCTGGAACATTTGGTTCATTGTTGCTCGTGTGCTTCCCCGAACTCTTCATCAAGTAGTAAGAGAGTCATGATTTAGTTTGGTAGGGAGCGAGAGTAAAAGATCTTAGTGTGAGTCAAATCTAGTGTTGTGAGTGATTAGTCTCAACTAAAAATAAATGAAATATTTGATATATAAAAGAGGTGATCTATATATCCATTATCTTAAGATTTTAGATGAATATGTTGTGTCAAGATCTTTTAAGAATGTTGTTGCCTCGTTTTCCTAGACTCCCGAACCGAAAGAAGACACATAAACCAACCATGAAATTTTGGGATTTGATTTTTTGAGTGTGAATTGGTTCTTGATGAATTTAGCAGATCTAAGGTTTATTTTTGAATTGGGGTTTATATTTTTAGTTTGATTTTTAATTTGTTTTTTGTTTTAATTAAATGATAAAGATTGTTATGAATTTCTTAATTTGTTGTGATTAATATTTTTTTTTCTTTTGGATTTAGAAATAAAGACGAAGATGAATATCATATGAAATTTATTTGGTTTTTTTTTTTCTTAATTTATTTTTGAAAAAAAAAATAAATAATTCAGCAAAAGGCTAATCTTATTGACATAAATAAGATTAAGATCTCCATGTTACATTCACACTCACATAAGCAACCAATATGGAATACAAATTGTAAGGATTTTGTGAGAGATGAAACTTGATAAGTAGGTAATTAGATTCACTATCCATGGCTAAAAAACCAAAAAAACTTGGTTGTAAATATAAATAGTCAATAGTTTTTTATGTGTTGTTTATATTTGCTTTATTTTTTTTTAATAAAAGATAATTGAGTTAAAATTTAGTTAATAAAAATTATATATGTAATATATTATTATAGATATATGGATTCCTTTCTTATCTTCTAAGAAAAAATTGTTGCATATTATTTTGGATGGTGATTTAGCCATCTTAATCAAACATAGTCATAGACATTTTGTTCTATTAATTAATACTAAGTCATCATCAATCACCATACATATATAAGTATTTTTCAAAAATTATTATATTATTATTTGTTCTAAGCACATACATTGTCATATAATAAATATCACACAATCACCACACACATAAAAACCATAATATACTCTCACAAAAAAATGCATAATATATATTGAAGAAAAAGTTAAGGACATATTTGGTCACTTGGGCTAATGAGCATTAATAGAAATAGTAGTAATAATTAATTAATGCGTTTAGCCATTATCTAATTGGATAGATAGTCACCTGTATCAGCAAA
Source organism: Cicer bijugum (assembly GCA_037974875.1). NCBI lineage: Eukaryota > Viridiplantae > Streptophyta > Magnoliopsida > Fabales > Fabaceae > Cicer > Cicer bijugum. The sequence goes on from JBBPBT010000240.1 coordinate 272,836, forward strand.
AGCCACACATCAGAAAATAGAAAAGCATGAGAAGTCAAATGCTAAAAAATTTCTATAATCAAGTAAAGCTTTGTAATAACAAATTAAAATATACTCAAGTATACGATTATTGGTAACAAACGATAACAAAATAATGCATAACTTCTTTTCCTTTTGTATTTCATGAATCTACAGATGCATTTTGAACTTACTTTTTTTATAACCAAAGTGGAACAACGTTAACGTTAATACTTAAAAAAGGCAAAATTTAATATAGATCATGTTCCCTTACGGATTGAGTTTTAAAAAATGTATAAAATTTTAGCGATCATAGATGTCAATTCTTAGATAGACTTTAATAACTATCTTTATTTTTATAATTGAAATAATAATTTAAATAATAAATATTAAATAAAAAAATATATATATATATATTAAATAGACATCAATTAAATAATATTTTATTTATAAAAGAGAAGAGAATCACAAACTATTAATTCTAAAAAATATTATCAACAATCATTAAAATATTTTATATTTGAAAATTATATATAAAGTAATAAGAAGCATGGTGGAAATTCAAACTCATATGTGTTTAATTTTAAGGTGATAAAAATTAATTTTCAATGAATTGAACATATAAAATTCATTTTAATTAAAAATGAGTTGAATATAAAATAAAAACTACAAATTTTAAGTTGAGATGTTTCAAACTTACCCAAGATGAAGAATCTTCTTATCTGATTGAGGGTAGGAAGTTCCATCTTCCATCATGTTTGGATTGAAGAAATTACGAGAGGCTAATGCTTGAATTGCATTCAGCTCTTGTCCAGAAACCATGTTTACTTGAGGAAGCCTCTCAACATCATTTATCTGAATTTTTTAAAGTATGTATGTAAAGTCAATCTTGTTAAAAAATTGCATCTATTATTTTTAATACTACCAAAATTTGGTTATATATATTCTCACCGTCACAAGTTAAATAAATTTAATGTATTTAGTTCAAATTTTAGATTTAATATGTCATTTTTTTAAACATATTTTTACTTATATTTTATGATGAAGTAGAGTACAAGTTAACAATTTGATATTGCCTTTACTCATATCACTTTTGTTTATTTCATGTATATTTAAAAATAACTAAAAAAAGTTAAAAAATAATAATTTTACTAAATTATGTCTATTAATTATCGACCATCATAAATATAAATTGAAATACAATGATTTGAAAATAATATATATATAATATTAATTAGGTTAAATTACATATGCAGTCCCTTAACTTAATTTCATGTAAC
>JBBPBT010000240.1:285385-325045 GCA_037974875.1 Cicer bijugum
TGCTTATAATCGAATATTTGGAAATGGAGGAAGTAATAGTAATTATTTGCAGGTTATTATCTTTATAAAAAATTCTTAATTTTTTAATCATAATTTTTTTTAAATTTAAAATTTTTAGTCTCTAAAAATATTTATAAAGTCAAAATAAAGATTAAAAATTATATTTTTTTAAGGATTAAAAATATATTTAATTATTTTTATATTATTATTACTGCATTACATTACTTTTACGCACATTAAAGGAGTTTGGGCCAATAAAATTTATTTTCTAAAATGTGGCGGATTATATATGGTTCGAATTTCTACCGAGTGAGACATTTTAATTTAATATTTTTTTATTGGTTGTATTTTTTAAACAACAAAAACAATATATCCAACAGCGACAAAGAAAAAAGGGGGGAATGCTAGGAGCAATCCAACCACTTCCACCAAAAAAGTCAAATCGGCAAAAGAAATAAAAATTATTTGATTATTTGGACCAACTATATCCCCTATGAATACGGGTCAAATGATTAATGCACCACTCATATATAATAAAGACATTTTCCACCATTTCTTCTAGCTAAAAACCACTTCGAAAAATAAACGTGTGGAATAGTCTCAAGCACATTAGGGATAATATTAGAGAATATACAACCATTCTTCATACTTCAAATATGACAAATTACTTATTGTCAAATCAAGAACAAGTTGTTTTTGTTCACCAAAAGGAAGCAAAATTATGGAGAAACATGGAAATATTATGTACACTACAATCCAAACTAGTGTCGAAAAATCATACAACAACATGAACATATTGAGGTTCTAACTTGTGATTCCTAGAATACAACCCTCAATACACAATGAGTTTCACTTCTCGAATGAGTAGATAGACAATAAAGAGCTTCTTTAGGAACTCTTTTCTAAAGTGTTATAAAAGACAGTCAAATAAAATGTTGAAGTGGGCGACTTTGGTGTATCAAAGGAATATTATTAGTTAGGCTTTAGCTGTAATCCAAATTATTATTTTGAATTACGTCCCTATGAGATTGTTCTAATGAACATCCATGGTCGAAGAGAAAGTGAACAATGTGACTTGGTATTGAGAGACAAGAAAACGACGAAGTTTAGTTTGATAAAATATAACCAGAAAAAAAACCTTGAACAAGAAAAAGAAAAAGATTGTAAAATGCTCTACCACTAAGAGTTATTTTTCTTGTTGTAAATCAATCAAGATCTTATTATTCATATCCTCTTTAACGAGGGTTATAACTTGGTTCAATGTAAAATTTTGTTATATTTGCATATCGTCATAACGAAGTCAGAACCTTAGATGATTTTGTATCTCAACATATACAAACTCAATCTTTATGAATGGTCAGACAATGACAACAACCCTTTATGTAAAAAGGGATGTATGGAGAGGCTAGAATACTCGTATACCTCAACAAGAGAGTTGTCAGTTGCTAGAAAGACCATGTTTGGTGAGACTAGTGGGGCTAATCAAGAATACATGTTACAAATCATGGTGAGGCTATAGGGAATACATTTATGATATCCGGAAAGGATTAGATAATACTCGTATTCCTTGGCATGGAAAGTGAAGTTGGATTTGTGGAAAAGGTCCATATGGTGTTGATTTTCGAAGAAGTTAATTATACTCAATTCAAGATACAAGTGATGTTGGTTCTTGAGGTAATCCAGAGAGTGCACTTCTAGTGACCCATCGAGACTCTATAATACTCAATGTCTGGAGAGGAAATAAAACAATACTTGTTGACTATAAAGGTGGATAATACTCTACTCAAGAGGCAAGCGAAGCTAGAATCTTGGAGAATCAAGATATTGTACTTCTAGTTGTTTGAAGAAGCCTTACAATAATCAATGCTTGGAGAGGCAAGGAAACAATACTCATTGTCTTGATAGGTGAATAATACTCAATTGCTGGATACACAAGAAAATAATACTTGACTTGGAAACACTTAATGAATACACAATGCCTATAGAGGCAAATTGAATAATAATGTCATTTTGTAGTGAATTAAGTTCTTCATTGTACTAAGGAAAAATCTCTCTTTCGATGAAGGACTAGATATAGCAAAAATAGTTATGAACTAGTGTAAAAATTATTATGTGTCTATATATGTGATTTGAATAATAGTGTGATTTTGATAAAGAACTTCAAATTATTATTATTTTTAAACTGTTGTTGTGCCAAGACATGTGCAAGTATACATAGTCAAACAAGTAATAAAGTGATAAGTAAATATTTTTCCCATGATGATTATGTTAGTTTAATTTCCAGTCGTTATGAGAACGTTACACAATAGTTATGCAAATGTCATTAAGGATTCTCATATGACCACAATGAATATTCATTTGATTTGAAGTTACTACATTCCCTATTTGGATAGTTGTATACTTTAAGGTCATTTAACATTATCTATAGCAAGACAGTCATAACAACGGTTATTGGATCTACAATAAACCATATAGAGGGATGTGAGTGATATAAATAAGATTAATCTCTCCTCCATAATAGGAGTTGTATCTTGGGCCTCTCGATAGAGTAATATGTGAAAATTACATGACCACGCAAAAATGGAATAATATAAAATATTGGGTACACTAGTGATTGCACGTGTACTTGAGAATTGAGAAACAAAATATTAAACCTAACAAGGAAGACACCTTTTATGCCTTGTTTTTGTAGGTTTTCATTTAACATACCTAATATTTTATTGAATAAAGAGTTATTAATAAAGAGTCATTATTAGTAAGTGTAAGACCTTTAATTTTAAATTCTAAATTATACAATATTAGGGTATTTTATGTTGAATTTCTCAGGTTTGTAGCCTAGTTTTTGTTATTTTGTGAGTTTAATGCAAAAAAAAAAATCTTTTTGGGACCCATTTTAAATTATTTGTCGAAGAATAATTTATTTACGTTACAAGAATTTAATACTGGACACTTTTGTTAAAAATATCTCTTGTTGCTGAAAATTTTACCTGTCAATTGAGTTGCGACGAAAATATATATTTTTATTAAATTAGATTGAGATGAGAGTTAAGTGATGGGTGTGAGAGTTGTTAGATATTTGTTGGTTTAATTTTAATTATAATATATATATATATATATAAGCAAACAAAGAGGAAGGAAAAACTGAAACCCAGGCCACATAGAAACCTCCTTCTTCTTTCTTCTTCCTTCTTCCTTCTCCTTTCTTTGGCTTCAAGAAAAGAAACCCAAGACTTGGTGGGTGAGAAAGAGAAGATTTCCCAGCTTCCTTCTTTTTCTTTGATTCGAAAACGAAGAAAAACGGTGTTGGGGGGTTTTTAAAACCGCCAAACACAAACCCCCACTTTTCTTCGACATTGGAGCTTCGTTTCGAGAAGTGACATAAGAGAAAATTGATCATTGCCATGCAACGGTGCTAGTGAACCAACTTTGAAAGCGACGACGCGAGCGAGAATTTTACCAAAATTAATTGCAGTGCCGTAATTGCTTGTTAGAACTAAAACGGAGGTAAGAGCTCCTTCCAAACTTTTAGTTTGCATTTAGGACATTATTTGTGATTTTTTGGAAAATAAATTTGATGTATGAAATGGTAGAAAATGAATTTAATGCGATTATGTGAATTGGTGGAAAATTAATTTAAGTCATCTATGTGTGTTTTGAGGAAATGTAATTTGAGATGTTTGAGGTGTTGTTTGTGACACTTAATTTGGCGTGATTCATGATGTGGAAATTTATGGGTGATTGATGATTGAACTTGGTGTGGATTTTGTGGAAGTTGAATTGATCGAATTTGGTAAATTTGATGTGTTTGAGGTGTCATTTCGTGAAAAATAATTTGGCATGAGTTATGTTTGAATTTTGTGGAAATTTATGGGTGATTGATGATTGAGCTTGGTATGGCTTTTGTGGAATTTGAATTGATCGAATTTAATGTGAATTGTGGATTAAATTTGATTTGTAGTGGTGGAAAATATATGTTTGAGTATGTTTTGTGTTGAATTTGAAAATCATTAGTGTTAAATAAATATTAAAAATGAGGAATCTTTTAATATCTGCATTTACTTAAAAGTTGTTGTGAAAAGAGTCAAAATATGCTCATGCATTTCATAGTACATGGTGATTGCGATGGTGCCATGGTGATAGTGGTGACCGTGATGGGCCACAAGATGATGTCATGTGATTTGTTTGTTCACCTTATCCTTACGGAGATTATGGCATTGTGCTGATATGTGAGAGATTGCACTCTAGAACGTGTTGATCTGTGAGCGATTGCACTCTAGAAACCAGTGTAAGGCCTGTGATAGGTGACACTTTAGTAAATCGTGTGGGCCTGTGATGGGTGGCACCTTGATAATTAGTATAAGGTCTGTGATAAACGGTACAACTATGATTTACACCCCTCCGAGGAGGGTTTTGATTGGAATTTTGGAATTCATGCATTTTGGCATGTACGCATTGCATTAGGATGCTTGACACATGAGTCATCTTTGATATACTGTGATGATGGTATATGTATGCTCGATTGTGGTTGTGATTGTGCCCTAATTGGTAAGTGTGGTTGTTTGAATTTGTGTGTAAGTGTTGATTGATTTCGAAACCATTTCAAAGTTGAATTCTGCATTTTTCTACTGTTGTATTCGAATGCAAGGAGGCTGTATCCGAATACAATTGTGTTGTTTTTGCTACTGACTTGTCCTGTCTCGTATTCGAATACAATTGTGCTGATTGTGCTACTGACTTATGAATTAGCACTGTATTCGAATACAAGGATGTTGTATTCAAATACGACAGTGCAGTTTTGTTAAAAACTTCATTTTTCAACTTTGATTATGCATGTTTGGTATATGAAAACTCTTTCAAAGAGTATGCTAAGTTAAATATTTTCTTGTCCATTTAAAATCTAAATGATATATGATATTTTTTAATTTCGGTTGGTGACCTTTATAATAATTATGGAAATTCGGGCTTTGCCTTCAAATGAGAATCAAGATCATCTGACTGGTTAGTACCCTGGAGATGGGAAGGTAGTTAGGCATACCTGAATGATGTTGTGTCAGAAGAATCTTGCGGGACGCGTGAAGATCACTCGAGTTGTATAGTTTTTGTAGCATGAACAGATTGGGTGGTGGTGTAGGGGCTAGTTTTCCTTCTTTTACGGATGTATTTATTCAATTTGGAAAACTGTACCTATACTTCATATTGTCAGCTTGACTTTTATTTTGATGGGTCCTTGTACCACTTTTTGATGCGACGTGGGGAAGTTTAAATTCTTGGGACAATACTTTGTACATGTGCCTGCCGAGAATACTCAAGGGGTATGAACTATGTATGATAGGTTTCGTAGCCCCGATGTATTTTGCTGTTTAAGTACTTTGAGTTTGTATTTTAAAAACTATTTCCGCTGCTTGTAAATATTTGTTGACTTTTGTCGTTATGTTACGACTTAAATATTTTAACCAAAAGTATTTCTTTCTTAATTTTTGAAATTCAATTTTTGTTTGGTTTTGAATATAAAAATGGGTTGTTACAGTAAGGGTGTATAGTTATAGTCTTAGTATGTTCGATGGTTATTTTATTTTATTTAAATACAACCTATGTGTCCTGGTTTATTTTAAAATACAACTTGCATTTCGTAACAATTGATCTATGTATTTTATATATTTTAAATAATCGTAATTGTCCACTATGACATGAGGCAACACCATAAAATGATGCTAGTAGAGAGGTTTTAGAAGTTAACTCAACGACTGAAGACTTATAATTTATATTTAGTTGTCTTTCGTGTTAGGTGGCTATAACTATATTACCTTGTCCTATATATTTTATATGATACATGATATGTAAGATGTGTGTTAGCATAATTTATATATACGTCATTGATATGCTTTAAAATTTGATGAGATCGCTTAATAAAGATTAATTAAATATAAAGTTTAATATCTTCCAATGTGGGACATGTAATAACCCAAATTTTAAATTATTTTTTTTTATTTAATAGGTTTTTAAAGAATTAATTTAGTATTGCATGTGTTTAGAATATGTGTTGATATATAATTATGATTATTTTCCTTATATGTGTATTTGCTATAGTGTGATAATTTTATAGAATTGTTAATATCATATTTATTTATTCTATCTAATTATTTTTGTGAAAATTACTAATATTGTAATACGAGTATTTTGGGGAATAATACTTTTGAGTGATTACTATATAAATATATATACACACATTAAACATCATATATATATATATATATATACACACACACATACACATATATATGGATATAGACCGTAGTTGAATGTACGATATAAATTTTTGTTGGAAGAAAAGATCTTAAACAACGTTTTGCTAACAAAGTTGAAGATTTTCTCAATTTTGCGAGAGTGCAGAAAATTGTCGAAGATGAAGGGGGAGTGAGATGTCCATATTGTTTATGTCGATGTAGACGATTTAAAAGTGAAGATGAAATAAGAGTGCATTTATATGCAGAAGGATTTATGCCTAACTACTGGATTTGGGCTAATCATGGGAAAAAGTCTCCGGTGGCGCCTAATACTAGTACATGTGTGGAGAATAACATAGGTCTTTCAAGTAGTACTAACATGTTATTGTAATATTATACTTTTAATTTAAATTTTTAATTTATATTGATATTAGTTTATTATATATCACATATTAAATTTAAATTTAATTTAAATTTTAATTAAATTATAATATTGTAATTTTAATTTAAATTTTAAATTTATGTTGGCTTAATTGCACTTTTGGTCCCCCTATTATAGTTGAAAATTGAAAGTAGTTCCCCCATTTTGTTTGTCCCCCAGTTTTAGTCCCCAAACAGAATTTGAGGCCAAATCATGATGAGTTGTCATTTTTTAATGACGTGTCAATAAAAAGGTGACGTGGCAGACACTTACGTAGAATAAACTAATTATTATATTATTTCTGATTTAAAAATATAATTTATATTTTTAAAAATCATATTTATAATTGTGACAATATTTTTAAAAATACAATTAAATTGTTAAAATTAAATTAAAAGAAAAAACACCTAACATCATTCACTCATGAACAAATCAAAATCAAAACCCTAAAATCATTCTGAACCCTAAGATGTACAATCAAAACCCTTTCTTATGGGTGTTTATTGTCACCATGTGTTTCTGCTCCTTGATGCATGGCTCAAACAATATTGCCAGTGAATCATTAAATTCTTTGGTTCAAGATTTTGCTTTCAGGTCACTGGCAAAACATAACCTATCTCAAGTTGGTTGTCTATACGATGCTCTTCTCTCGCATAACCTCTCTGGTATGGATGTTTCAGTAGTACATCTTAGAAGCCGAAGGCTCTGGAACAAAGGTGCTAACTTTAGCTACTTTCAGATTCCATCGAGAACCGTGTTTATCCCCCATGTCAGGAGGTTGGTTATTGTGTAACAGAACTTAGGTAACTGGTCTTCCCACTACTACAATTTGTCAGGTTACTCACTCGTCTCTTTGGTTGTCGGCTTCATGGTTTTTGATGCATCAAATGTTAGGGATAAGAGTTTCAGAAACCTCAATCTAGGGAGCTACCATTATTGTTGTTGTTGTTGATGAAGAAAAAGAAAGAGTCGCAGAGAGAAATAGAAAGAGAGAGAGATAGATTGTACATCTTAGGGTTCATAATGATTTTGGGGTTTTGATTTTGATTTGTTCATGAGTGAATGATTTTAGGTGTTTTTTCGTTTAATTTCATTTTAACAATTTAATTGTATTTTTAAAAATATTGTCACAATTATAAAAATGATTTTTAAAAATATAAATTATATTTTTTAATCAGAAATAATATAATAATGAGTTTATTCCACATAAGCGTCTGCCACATCACCTTTTTTATTGACACGTCATTAAAAAATGACAACTCATCATGATTTGGCCTCAAATTCTGTTTGGGGACTAAAACTGGGGACAAACAAAATGGGAGGACTACTTTCAATTTTCACCTATAATAGGGGGACCAAAAGTGCAATTAAGCCATTTATGTTTATATTAATTTATTATATATAATATTATTTTTTAGTATTAATTTTGAGTTTAATAAAGTTAATATTTTGTGGCGGCTTAAGCCCTCACAAAATATTTATTTTTTAATCTGGAACATCCTTTGTGGCGGCCTAAACCCTCACAAAGGGGAGCATTTGTGGCGACTTGGGCCTCCACAAAAGCTTAAATTTTTAAAATCAGCTTATCTTTTGTGGCGGCCTAAGCCCTCACAAAGTGAGACATTTGTGGCGGCCTATACCCTCACAAAAGCAGATGTTTGTGACGGCTTTTGCCTCACAAAAGATAACAAAATTTTCACACTTTATGGCCGTTTTGGCCGCCACAAAGGTTTGTGACCACCTTATTTGTGGTTGCCTAAAGCCGCCACAAATGCCTACTTTGTGGCTGTTTTTTTCCTTTCGTGAAAGCCCTCACAAAAACCATGTTTTCTTGTTGTGTTTGTCCTACAATATTCGTTTTTCAATTTAAGAAAAATCCGTTAAAACTCGTTGTCGACGAACCTCACGTTCAACGTTAATTATGTTTCAACTGTTCTTGTTTATTAAAGTTTGACATTGATGTTCTTTTATTTTTGGAATTCCAGCATCATGGTTGTTATCTATAACCACTGTTTTGATTCATTCGTACGTGTGAATGATCTAATATTATTATATGTGAGTGAAAATCATGTATTGTTGGAGCTTGTGTATCATGATGATAAATTTTGGATGTAATATATAACTATGCGAATATGTATTGATGATGTGTACTTGTTGAAATGCATATTGTGTTTAATTGAATAGTGTTGAATTCGCCCTGTGCCAATGATGGTTCTTTTAATGGAGTGAGTAGCCTAGGCTAACGAGGGGAGAATCTGAATGTTATTTGTTTGAAGTGAGGATTTTCTTGTCATCATATAGGTAGAATCTGACAAGCCTAGTGATTTGGGGGAAGTACAACTGAATGAGTCTGATCGTGACAATCTACTATTGAGTCTTAAGGCAAGATTGTTATACCTTGGAGGTATTCGGGTGGGGAACTCTTAGGTGACTTGGGGTTAGCACTCCAAATATCGGGAGCTACCACACAACACACGTTTACTTCAGCTATAGTGTATATGTGTCTCGGGTTGAGTTGAAGGATCAATGAGGACAAAGCCAATTTGAATTGTCTGTCCACTTGCGTGGTGGCATAGTATCAAGCCTCCTAACCAAGTACTTCAGACTTAGAATGGTACCAAACAAAGGGGGAGTCTAGAGTACAAGAGCATGCATAATATTACTTGATTTGTGTGTTGACTTACTTGAAATTGTGGATTGTATCGACATTTTACCTAGATTATTATTGATAATTGTGATTTGATATGATACATTGTTTAATTAATGTCTTACATGTTCTTCTCAATTATTTTATACTATTATATATTTTCGAAGCTCACCCCTCGTTGTCTGTGTTTGACACTTGCGAGAGCGCAATTATTTCAGGTTATCGGTTGGTGATCCATGCTCTGATAGATGATACTGAGTGGTAGTAATTTGTTGTGTTTGGTTGAGTTATGAACTAACTTTTGTTTCGTAAACTCTATAGATCAATTGTGTTTTATTCGATCTTTTTTTCAGAGATAAAAATTGTTTGTCTCTAAGTTTCGAACATATTTTTATATTATAAATATTTGATTAATAAATCTCAGCTATATTCGATACTAAACAATTTTAATTAATCATTTTTATGCAACCGTTTTGTGTAAAAGTGAGTGTGACGTCCCGAGCCTTATAATTTAAAAGTTATTTTTTTATACTCTATTTTTGGACCGCTACGAATCTCTTTCAAAACTAGTGCATTTTACTTTTTTATTTCAATTTGAATTTAGGGTGTCACATGACACTCGTCAAAGCCATTATTGTATAGTGTAGGTCATGCTAAAGGTGCGTACACTATTCATTATTGTATATGTTTATTACATGATACTTATATATATATATATATATATATATATGTGTGTGTTTTTCTGTTTTAGACTAACAAAGTATGGAAACGCAACCAACACAATTTCAGTGCAAAGTATCCTTGAGAAGGAAAAGTTTTTTAGAACTAACTTCCTCAATTGCCATTGAAATTACAGGATTGTCCTGAACACAAAGGAGGAAGTTATATGTGCTTGAAGCACCTGTGCCTGAATAATTTGTTGCAAATGCTACTAGGGCTAAACGAGATGCTTAGAAGCATCAAAATGATGCCTTATATAAACTTGCAAAAGGAGCATGAGAACATGAAGGCTTTCAATATGATTGAACATTTTAAAATGTTATTTCAAGCGCATGCTAGGAAAGAAAAGTTTGAAGTATCAAGAGCTATTTTCCTCTGTAGTTTGACAAAAGAAAGTCCATTTGAGCCTCATGTACTCTAGATGATTGGGTACATTGAAAAATTAGAGAGTTTGTAATTTCCTTTGGGCCTAGAAATGACAAAGACATTAAATGTATTCACATCCAACTCTTTTTAAACTTTATTTTTCCCACACACATACTCCAATACACATTCATCATTCTTAAAAAAAGTTAACTGAAAATATATATTACAAAAATGAATATTAGATAAAACTAAGCAACATTAGATAAAAATAGCAATTGATCACATAATTACAAAATGAATATTTTTTTAAAGTTAATAGAAAAATATATTAAAAAAATACATTAAACACATGGATAAATGATTTACAACTAATCTTGATGTCGAATGAAGAAACAAACGGGAAAATGAAGCGAAAATGAGACAATGATATTTGCTAGAATGGATATGAGATAACACAACAAGTTTCTTTTCAAGGTGTGAGGAAGAAGAAGATTCGTGATTTTGGTTTTAAAGACTTTATTTTGACTTGATGTATACTATAAATATAGAAGTTTTTTTAAATTTAAATAAAGAATTAAAATATGTTAAAATAATCCCCAACATTGTTGAGGAAACGTGACAACGTTTCAACATTAAAAACTATCAAATAAATACTCAAGATTTGTTTTTGGGGAGTCAATGTGCTAACTCACCGGTCTTTAGCACTATTAGTTAATTTATATTGTCCGAAAAACTAACTTAGTTAATGATAAAAAAAAAAAAATCGAGACTTTTTTAAAATTTTGACAAAAATAAAGATTTGATTGATACAAATTAACAAATTTAAGGATGCAATTAGATATTTGCTCCATTTTTATATATACTTTTCTATTGGATTATCTCATTATTGGATTTAACTTTGAAATCGTTTTCTTTTGGAGTTATATGATATTGTAGCTTTATTACTACGTGCCTAAAAAGAATCTCTATAACGATGACGGAGTACGAGGAAATGCTTGCATGATGTGGTCCTCAACAACAACAAAAAACAATGTGGCCCATAACAAATATAAGGAGCACTTTAGTGGGCACAATTATGTTGTGGGGTAATGATATTTGCGTGTTAAAATGAACCGACCAAGTGTGTTCCTTTGTTGATAAAATTGGCTAAGGTTCGCTGAAGCAGGATTAAATGATTCGAAAATGAAATTGTTTGTTAAAAACATAAAAGCCAAAATATATCGCGAGATCTTTTACGTTTTACGAAAGTAATACTTTACTTATATATGTATATTTTTTTTTAACGTTAATATCTTTTAAGTTTAGTTTAATTTTCATTTAGATTTTTTAATTTTTTTATTTTTACGATTTAATTATTTGAGTTATATTTTGTTTTTTTCATTAACATTTTTGCTATATTATATTATCTATGTAGTTCATTAAATTTTATATTTGATCATCTAAACTATTTTACAAGTGAATGAAATTAATGGTTATGTGGATAAACATTTATTATCAAGTTTTTAGAAACTATAATTGTATTTAAATAGTTGTAGAAAAAAATCATTTATAAAATTTAATGATTGTTTTTTAAATAAATAATATGAATAACTTATTGTTGTAATATTGTAGAGTTTCTAATAATAAAATATTATCAATTACACAAGTCGTTAAATACACCTAGGTAAAAATGAATTTAATTATAAATTTAAGTTAAAAATTATGATTGAAGTTAAAAATTATCATTTCTACCTTCAAATTAAAATCTATTATACGAACAAAATAAATTTTAATTGACATAGCTCAAATATATCCGAAAAATCAATTTTATGAATTGGAAATCATTTTTCACTCTTTATGTTGTGAAATCAAACATTAATACAAGAAATTGATTAATTGGTGCCCAATCATTATTTTTGTAACTTAAAATTTGTAAGTTCGATTAGGATCACTCTATAAAGTATTTTCTACTACTATTGTAATCAACTTTTTCACTAAATAAATTTTAAATGATTCAATAGTTCTTTTAATTATTTATCTATTTCTTATAATCAAACATACTACTCAACATGATATAAGAACTATAAGATCCACTTTGAAGAGATGCTCTGAATTATTCCATTTGTTTCCTATTGCAATTTTGCCGAGAAAAATTCAGATGTTTGAGCTTTCGTATATGTAATATGTTATATCTCTTTCATTTGCAGCATACCCGTATTCTTTTATTTTGTCGAAGATCTTGTATTCTTGTTGAAGATATTATGGTGGCAATGCTTGTTAATGGAGAAAAATGGTTTTGCTTATTAAAAGTGGGAGACATTTTAGTAATCAAGTATCTAATAGTATTTGATGTCTTGTCCTAGCCGTCAAAGTTTGATGGATTTTATGCTATTTGATTATATAAATTTTTAAAGTTTATTTCAACATCGAAGGTGTTTGGAGATTCATGATTGTTCATTGAAAGTTTTATTGTTAATTATTATTTTATGTTTCACTTAATAATTTTTAATTATTTTTGTGCTTCAACTTTATAATAATAAAATAATTATTATTTTTATTCTACTTCCATATATTGGTATTTAAATATTTCTTAATTTTTTTACGTTTTCATTTTTATCGTGGTTAAATTTTGTTAATCAAATTTAACGTTTGAAGATAAGTTGATTCTTGATTTTATTAGATTGATTGACATTGAGATATCAAAACAAATTCAAATTAGACTAAAGTACATCTAAAATTTTGACGAAAATTATGTACGTTTACTGATATGATTTTATTCCATCAAATTTTTAATTATTCGATGTAATTACGGCTTGTATATTCTGGCTTGCATATATTTTTATTATAATTTTCATTACTTTGTCGCTTTGTATTTTCTTATTCTTGTATGATATTGTATTATTCTTCTGAAATGAAAATATTAATCAACCCTTTCAATTTGTGCGGACTATTTGATATAGTTGGGAAATTGTTATAGATAGTTGGAGTTTGTTAAATTAATTAATATTAATTACAAATTAATTAAGATTTATAAATTCAATTAAGATCACTGTATAAAATATTTCCTAGTTATATTATAATCAACTTTATAATTAAATAATTTTCAAATAATTCAATAATACTCTTAATTATTTATCTATTTTTTTAATTCAACCATAATTCTTTAACAATCTTATGTTAGTTGCTGCTCACTTTATGGATGCCAACAAGAAATTGGTAATATGTACAACAACCCACCTTTGCAATTCCATTAAATTAGAAGGTCTTTGTCAGTCACACACGCAATTAAAATTCATCATTCAAGACCTCCACTCTACTTGTACATAATAAGTTCTAAGGTCTTTGTAGTATGCTGGAAACAATATATAAGTAGACCATCTCCATAGTTTTAAAAGTTTCTATCTATAGTTACCTCTTCCTCTGATTAAATATAAAATTTATAAATGACATTTTCAAGCTTATATGAATGGTGGGTGCTACCATGACCACCTTCTTATTTCATTTTTTTTATTTACTATGATACAATTTTTCTATATGCTTTATAAAAATCAGAAAATAAATATATAATTAAAATTTAATTTGTGCAACAAACATTATTAAGTGATTGTCTCAACTAAAAGACGAAAAACCGTTAATTTATTTTTCCTTTAGTTTTAAATCTAAACAAAATAATTCACCTTAAAATTTGCTTAAATCAATACCTTTTTAAGACTTCAACCTTTTGGATTTTTTTATTAAAGAAATAATTTTAGTTATCACATCTAAGCTTAGCATGACAAGTGAATACTCTTCTCACATTTTTAGGAAGGATTGAAGATGTTACTCAATTCTATGTTCAATATTCTAGGAAGGGGTGAAATTGGTCTTTAACATTTTGATTAGTGTGTCAAACGTAGATTAAAAGTTTCATATTGAATAAAAAAATGGATGTTGATTAATAAATAAGTAAGAGAATTTATAGATCTAATACCTTAAAGTTATTGGTGAAAATGTGATTTCCAAATTAATTGCACTTGAGTGAACCTATATTTTTTATTTTATTCTACTTAAATTTTTTTTTCTACCTAAAACTTATTTAACCTATTTTTTTTTAAAAAAAGTTAGAGTCAAGAGTGTTGGAAAACCCTATAACGTTGTGTTCAACAATCCATGCCAATTACATGATGAATAACTAAAGGCGGAAGCGTACCTGTGAGAATTGCCATTGATGAAATCTTGGGATGATGATGATAGAGTCAATGGGTTGGGTGATCTTCCTCAGCAAAACACCCTGAAGACCTTGCTCTCTTGATGGGGATAGAGAGAACCAGAGAGTTTTCTCCTTTTGGTTTATGAAACTGAATAGTCTTATTGTGTTTGCCTTGGGGACCACTACCCCTATATATAATTATTATTAGTTATATCCCAAATTGCAGTATTTCTAATTCAACCCCTCATTAAATTAGAAATTGCCTGGTATCTACACTATTAATTTTCATAACTATTATGCTCTTTAGCCATAAACTATTATATATTATTTGACCCCTAGTTTATTGGCTAATTATATGATGACCCTAACACACTTTATTAATTAATTACATATGTGACCCATAAATCTTACAATCTCCCACTGGTCACACATGTATCCTTAGGAGTGTGTTAGACTTTATGACGTCAAAAATGTCATTATAATTACCTTGAGCATAATCCAAATTGTCTCGTCCATTAATCATATCAGCACATGGAACCAAAGAGGCTTTCATCATAATAAGCATAACTAAACCCATCAATGATCACCCGTACTGACACAACTAAATGACATAGACCGATTATAAAAAGTGTAGCATGAAAATTACACGAAGTTGGTCAATGCATGTCAATTTTCAACTGGTCCTACTTTATCGAATGAGATCATACCATAACTTAAATGTACAAAGTAACCAAAACTGAATACTTTAAACTTTATTTCTGATCAGAAAATCCAAATACAATGTATTTGTACTTTACAATTAAACATAGAACATAAATTACATAATGGATGAAACTCCCACTAAAAATCAAGATTCCTCAAACTGTAGCACACCCATGTGAGCAGTATGCTCATGAAAGACCTTGGGTGGTAGATCTTTAGTGAGTGGATCCGTAATCATGGAGTTTGTCCTTAAGTGTTCTATGGATATCTGTCCACTTTGTACCTTCTCTTTAACAACTAGGAACTTAATGTCAATGTACTTTGACTTGGTTGAGCTCCTATTATTGTTAGAATATAGGACTGCTGATCTATTGTCACAATACAACTTGAGTGGTCTTTCAATCCCTTCAACTATTTGCAGCCCCGTGACAAAATTTCTCAGCCAAATGTCCTGGTCAGATGCCTCATGAATTGCTACGAATTATGCTGCCATGGTTGATGAAGCAGGAAGACCTTGCTTGGTACTACGGCAAGAAACTGCTCCACCAGCTAATAGAAAGACATAGCCTGAAGTTGATCTTAAGCTGTCTTGGCATCCCGCAAAATCCGAGTTAGAGTACCCAGTGATCTCTAACTGGTCTAACCTCCTATATGTGAGCATGTAGTTTCTTGTTCTCTTCAAATATCTCATGACCCTCTTGGCTGCTTTCCAATGGTCAAGACCTGAATTGCTTAAATATCTGCCTAAAATCTATACTATGAATGTTATGTCTGGACGCGTACATACTTGGGCATACATAAGACTCCCTACAGCTGAAGAATAAGAGATCTTTTGCATTTCTTGAATTTCCAAACTTCCCTTAGGGCATTGTTTGAGACTAAACTTGTCTCCCTTAGCAATTGGGGTGTCCCCTAGTTTGCAATCCTATAACCCAAACCTTTTGAGAACCTTATCGGTATAGCTCTTTTGTGACAATCCAAGAATACCTCGAGATATGTCTCGGTGTATCTGAATTCCTAATACAAAAGAGGCGTCACCAAGATCTTTCATCTCAAAATGCTTTGATAGAAAATTCTTAGTTTCGTGCAACATGCCTATATCGTTAGTGGCAAGCAGTATGTCATCAACATACAAGACCAGGAAAATATGTCTGCTCCCACTGAACTTATGATACACACAATCATCAAATGTATTCATCTCAAAACCGAATGAGAGAATTACTTGATGAAATTTATGGTACCATTGACGAGAAGCTTGTTTTAGCCCATAAATGGATTTTCTTAGTTTGCACACCATATTCTTTGGGTCTCCCAACACAAAGTTTTCTGGCTGCACCATATAGATCGTCTCATCAATGTCGCCATTGAGAAACGTTGTCTTTACATCCATTTGATGAAGCTCCAAATCAAAGTGAGCAACAAGAGCCATGATTATTCTTAAAGAGTCCTTCGATGAAACCGGAGAGAAAGTCTCTTTATAATCAATCCCTTCCTTTTGAGTATAGCCCTTAGCTACAAGACGTGCCTTATATCTCTCCACATTACCATTGGAATCCTGCTTGGTTTTAAAAATCCATTTGCAACCAATGGGTTTCACTCCTTCAGGTAATGGGATAAGTTCCCAAACTGAATTGTCTTGCATAGACTTATACTCCTCATTCATTGCTTCGATCCACTTATATGAATGGGAATCTTGCATGGCTTGATGAAAGTTGATCGGGTCGTCTTTCGTCATGCCAACATTTTCCTCTACCTCATTGATAAATACTACATAATCATCCGAAATAGCACTTTTCCTTTCTCTAGTGGATCTCCGCAATGGAGCTGACTCTTGAGGCACTTGTTCTTGAGGATCTTGAATTTGATCTGGATTTTGTTCTTCCTGAACAACCAGATCATCTTGAGTTTGTTCAATAATGGGAAAGTCAACTGGTGGAAGAATCAGTTCTGGAATTGTTACCGATTCTTCCTCTAAGACAAAATCTTTAACCTTAATCTTCCCCCCCAAACTCAATATCCTCAAAGAACGTTGTCGTTCCCGTCTCAAAAATTGTTTTCAAATTAAGATCATAAAATTTATAGCCCCTTGATTTTTCTGAGTACCTTATAAAATAGCTGCTAATTGTTCGGGGTTCAAATTTCTTTTCATTCGGCCTATAAGGCCTTGCCTCAACTGGACATCCCTAAACATGAAGGTGCTTCAGACTAGGCTTACGCCCAATCTAAAGCTCATAAGGTGTTTTAGCCGCTACCTTAGTTGGTACTCTATTAAGAATGTATGCTGTTGTTTTTAATGCCTCTCCCTAGAGTGACTCTGGCAAGGTGGAATGACAAATCATACTCCTTACCATATCCTTAAGAGTCCTGTTTCGTCTTTCAGCTACACCATTCATGCTGGGTGACCCTGGCATAATGTATTGTGGGACGATTCTACATTCCTCTATATATTTGGCAAATGGTCCCGAACGTTGTTCACCTGAACCGTCATATCTGCCGTAGTATTCACCACCACGATCAAATTTGACCTTTTTAATTCTCTTATTAAGTTGATTCTCAACTTCTGCCTTAAAGGATTTGAACACGTCTATTGATTGGGACTTTTCGTGAATTAGGTAAAGGTAGGCATATCTAGAATAATCGTCTATGAATGATATAAAATATTGTTGATCATTCCAAGAAGGAGTTGGAAATGGCCCACAGATGTCCGTATATATCAATTCTAAGACGTCTGTAGCTCTATATGCGCCTAATTTCTTATCTTTAGTCTGTTTTCCTTTAATGCATGTTACACAAACGTTAAAGTCTGTGAAGTCAACGGAATCTAAAATTCCATCTGACACAAGTCGTTCAACTCTATTTCTCAGAACAGACCAAAGACAGAATCATGCCTTTCTTAACACGCCAAGCGTGATATTTGGCACAATCCTTCTTCACGTGTCCAGGACTCCTGCAGAAGAAGCAATTGTTATCTTTAGTCTGCTTCTTTTGTTCTGAACCCTTAGCAGCAGCTTTGTTCTTGGGCTCCTCAATTCTTTTCCTTTTGCCTTTGTCTTTAGAGATGCTAGTAAAGTGAGCGCTTTCAGTCCTATCTTGCTTCAGCCTGTCCTCTTCTTGCACACATAATGAAATGAGCTCATTAAGAGTCCATTTCTACTTTTGACAATTATAAGCCACCTTAAACTGACTGAATTGCGAAGGAAGAGACAACAATACTAAATGAATGAGTAAGTCATCTGACAACTCAAGCTTTAGTCCTTTAAGCTTAGAAGCAATGTTGGACATCATCATAATGTGCTCTCTTATATTTCTCTTGTCTTGATACTTCATGGAAATTAAATTCTGAAGCAAAGAACTTGTTTCAGCCTTATCACTTTTTCAAAGCGTTTTTCCATCTCAACAAGGAAATATTTTGCTGTAACTATCTCATCCGAGACAACACCTCTAAAGACCTCAGGAATGCCACACTTTATGATCATAAGACTTATGCGATTTGAGCGATCCCATTTCTCATACTCTAATTTTTCCTCAGAAGAACCAGAGTCCGTAGGAGTAGGGGGTCGATCAATTCTTAATGTAAGGTCTAGATCCATGCAGCCAAGAACAATCAGAATGTTCTCTTTCCATTCCTTAAAATTTGTCCCATCAAGGACAGGAATAGAACTCAAATTTGCAGATATTGAAGCAATAGATGATGAAAATTAAATAAAGAACGAAACTTAGAAACTCACATTATAGGAAAATAAATCAATAAATAAATACATATGTTCAAATAATGGAATTTAACCCATCTCAAGATACCCAATGCACCATTGGTGTCAAGTCTTTGGACAGTAACACCAACTGCTAGTGGTACTCTTGTTGCAACGATTAACTATTTACAATAAGACATGTCAAACAATAAACCTTCCTTTGGGCCGATTTACTGCTCACATGTATACCAAATAATTGTCACACATTTATCATTGCAGGTGTACATGTAATTATGCCAAATATTAACCTTCCTTTGGGCCGGTCAATACCCGCATGAATAAACATATACACAGCCATTTGACACTCTTCACGAGCAATTTAGACAAGAGAGGTCACTTTGGCGACGTCAAGTTTCAATTAACTCATTCAAAATCTCAAACTTGACTTGAACATATATTTATTATATCCAAATAAAACAATATTTAAAAAAAAAATTATTGTTCACTAATATAAACTGTGTTTCATTAGTATTTGATAATTATTGTTTTATAAAAAAAAATAATAATTATAAAAAAAAAATTTATAACCAAAAGTAGAAGAAATAGAGCATCTTGATACAGATACAATGAAACAATAAGTCATGGCAATGAAACAAAATATTGAACAGAATTTCATGGCATTGTTCACGATTCATTAATTGTTCCAATCATCCAAAACAATCAACAATTATAGAAAATCTTTATAGTAAACCATCAATGGCATATCAACACGAAAAAGAAAAACAATTATAATCGGAAAAAAAAAATATGGATTCCATAATATATATATATATATCCAAATTCCCAAATTACAAATCCTAAGATTTCAATCATGTCAAAATTCTCAAATTGAATCCTAAAACAAAGACAATAACCGAATTTCATCATGAATTAAACATGGTAGGCTCTGATACCAATTGTTGGAAAACCCTATAACGTTGTGCTCAACAATCCATGCCAATTACCTGATGAATAACCAAAGGCGGAAGCGTACCTATGGGAATTGCCATTGATGAAATCCTGGGATGATGATGATAGAACCAATGGATTGGGTGATCTTCCTCAGCAAAACACCCTGAAGACCTTGCTCTCTTGATGGGGATAGAGAGAACTAGAGAGTTTTCTCCTTTTGGTTTGTGAAACTGAATAGTCTTATTGTGTTTGCCTTGGGGACCACTACCCCTATATATAATTATTATTAGTTATATCTCAAATTGCAGTATTTCTAATTCTGCCCCTCATTAAATTAGAAACCGCCTGGTATCTACACTATTAATTTTCATAATTATTATGCTCTTTAGCCATAAACTATTATATATTATTTGACCCCTAGTTTATTGGATAATTATATGATGACCCTAACACACTTTATTAATTAATTACATATGTGACCCATAAATCTTACAAAGAGACATTAGATGACAACCAAACATCTCACTTATATATGTTGACACCCCATAATGATCATCCATAATTTATAGCACTCCAATAAATATATTATAATAAAATAAAGAAGATTCCTATTGGAGGACTAGGCCAATCCAAGTACATATTGACATCAGTTGCCTCA
Source organism: Cicer bijugum (assembly GCA_037974875.1). NCBI lineage: Eukaryota > Viridiplantae > Streptophyta > Magnoliopsida > Fabales > Fabaceae > Cicer > Cicer bijugum. The sequence continues at coordinate 305,932 of JBBPBT010000240.1, forward strand.
TTAAACAAGTGAAAAATCCAATGAAATAACACAATAGTGAATGAGAAAATAGTGCAATTAAACAAGACTAAACTAATGTGAAACCAGAAGAAAAAAAAACATAAATGAAATCTATTTTTTTAGGAAGCGTCAATCTATTTCTAATAAACATGTCAAATACATTACGAGGAATGATATTCCATAAAAGCAAATTATCCACTTGTACTTCTAACTCAATAATCCTATCTGCACATTGATTTTCCCTCTGTAAGTATGAGATGTAATAAAATTCATAGTTAGATGCATACAATTCAATCATCTTAAAATGACAATTTCTTCATTAGAGATGTTGTCACATATTTATTTCATAGAAGTTTTGATTTATCATTTTCATAGAGTATTGTAATTAAGAAATGTTAAAACAATAATTTTTTTTACATAAACTCAAATCAAAGTTTTTTTTATTTAAAAAAAAAAAAAAGAATACCTCATATTATGGATTGGCCATATCCATCTCAATCTGGACCTTTAGTAAATTAGGAATTTTCTCAATCCATATTTGATTTGGGTTAGAAAATAGCATACTAGGCCATATAATAAGCATATAGAGAATTCAATCTTTAAAATTGATATCTAGTATACCCATCCACATGAGCTCGTCATCTTCTTTAGTGTTAGATAGAAGAATATATTTAATTTGATCCCTCTCAAAGAGGAGAAAAATAAAAATCCAATTTATTGTGATTGTATGAATTGTTACCTTCACCAATTAGGTCCCTAACCCAATACACATTAGAACCCAATGGCATCCAAGTGATGATTTTAAACCCATTTTGATGTGACAGTCAATTGTCTTTCCAAATCTTAAAAGTTATATTATTGCATACCTTCCAACAACTCCCTTGCTTTTATGATCTTACTTGCATGTTGAATATTCCTCCAAGTGTAACTAGGAGCATATCCCAATAAAGCCCTTAGCATATTAGTGCTAGGGAAATACTTAGCTTTTAAACATCTAACCATTAGAGAATTTGGATTAGTAATAATTCTCAAAGCTTGCTTAGCAAACATTGCTTCATTGAAGTCCCTTAAAACTCTAAACCCCAAATTTCGTTTTCCTTTAGTTCTCATAAGAGCTATTAAAAAAACTTCCAACGACAAAATCTCTTTAATTTTTTATTTATTAAATCTCTATTATTAGGTCTTTTATCAAAATTATTTTTTTTAAATTTTGGTCTATTATTTCATGAGACTTGAAGGAGGGGCTTATAAGCCCTCAATGTTTTATTAATTTTGAGATTTTTTTCTTGAAATTTTTTTAAGATTTATTTATTAGAAAAAAATTAAAAAATATTTTTTTTCTCAAAAAAATTTGAGCAAAATAAAAAAATTATCAAAAAAAATTATAAATAATTTTTTAACGGAAACTTTTTAACGAAAAAAATCAAAAAAATTTTATTGAAAAAAATCAGATATTTTTTATCAAAAATAAATCATTAATTTTTTATATAAAAAAATCAAAAAAATTTATCGTTAAAAAAATTGAAAAACTTTATTTCTAAAAAAAAATCAATTATTTTTTTTTAAAAAATGGACCTATAGACCCATTAAACCCACAAAATTTTAGGGAACTTTTAGTTTTAGGAGCTTTGTTTTTTTGGAACTTTTAAATTATTAACTTTTTTGACCCTTCCAATATGTGGACTAGGCCAATAATTAAGAGGCTTGTCAAGTTGACAGCTCTAGTTCCCATAATGTTTCCATTTGGTCCAATAGTTTTTCTTTGGTTCTATTTGTGTCCCAAAAAAAATAAAAATTAAGTTTTTTCAATGTTCTTACAAATACCCTTTAGCAATAAAGATCAACTCATGGCATTTGTGGAAATACCTAAATGCTTTTATTGAAACGCTTATGCTCATGAACGATAGGCTCCTCGCTTTCCTCCCCTTTAACTTTTTCCAAATTATGCATTTGATGAAATTAAAAGTCACTTTCTTTGAGTGGCCAATGAACGCTAGTAGGCCCAAATATTTAGCAATTTTGTTGGTGATCTTTATGGGTAGAAATTTTTGGAACTTTGCTTTGTTATCATATTTTACATTTTTGCTAAACACTATTTCTGATTTGTCAAAGTTTATCTTTTGGCATAATGCTTGTAGGTATTTTACAAAAGTTATCCCTTAGTTCCACAAAGAATAAAATGTTAGGGAGATAAGGAATCGTCTTTCATTAACCGACATTGGGGACTTAAGAACTTAGTATGCATTCCATTAACAAGAATAATGAAAGAAACAATGAACTTTTGCTCGTTGGTTCCAACATTTTTCTTAATGCTTTAGGATTTCATCCAACTCACTTTATTATCTTTGATGATATTTAAAGTAGACTCATAAGGAATTTCTTCTTTAATCAATAGCAATTTGTTCTAAATATTTTTAACTCTTTTGGGTATAATTCCAAACTTCCGTATTCTCCATTTGTAAGTATCACTCATAGCACAACTAAGTCCCTCTTTTTCCAACTATTAAGCACAATTTGTCCTATTCATCGTCCATAAGCCAAACCTGTTCAAATCTTTTAATCTATTTAGAGTGTTCAAATCTTTTAATCTATTTAGAGTGGTGATTCTTATTCCTGAAAAAAATTGTTAGTATCAAAACTCAATAACAAAGGACTCTAATTAGAACCATACCCCATTAGACGATTATTCAGGTAGCTTGGAAACCGTTATAGAGGAAAAAATACAAAAAATGGGAGATTGAATTATGTTTTGTTTCAAAAACTTAATTAAAAACAATTTACAAAAAACTTATGATGTTGAAAATAAGAATAAGTAAGATAATAAGTAAGATAAGGAAAGAAACATAAGCCAATTCATCTTTGTTCCACAAAATAATTTATCTCATCATCATAATAATTAAGGGTCATTGTTATTCAAACTAACGTAGTTCTAATAATCTCCTCCTTTTTTATGTTAACAAATATCTATTTTTGTGATTAGTTTTTTTTTTTATAATAAATTCAAAAAAGCAAAGTTGTTCAAAGTAAAATAGTAAAGCTCCCATTTAATATGATCACGTCTCGAAAAAAGAGTGGAGTTTGACATTCTTACAAGAAATTGTTCATACATAATATACTCCCTTTTTTGTTACGAGACAAAAAAGTGATACATAGACATAAAGCACACAAAAAAGATATAGGAGTGAAAGCTTAAAAAAAATGCATTAAAGAGTGCATAATATATGAAATAGCGAAAACAATACACACACAATAAAAATAACTAAGGGTGAGAATTGGTCAATCTAGCTAAGATCAATTATAAGGTATGAGCATATATCAAAAGTGTAGGAAAAGATGTGGGAGTAGTGAGTGACTTGAGTGTTTGTGTTTTAGATCAAACATTTAAGTTTCTAAATGGGAATAGCATAACTGATGTGCACGTGTTCAAACCTAAAAGGCAACACGTGTCAGAAAATCACATTACTGAAACAGTTTTTAAGAAAATATATCATATTTGAGATAAATTGAATTCTAATCAACTAAAGCCAGATGCAAAATTCAATTTATGAGAGGCAAAGCATATATATTTAACCAAAGGTTTGTTTTACCAGAGGCTGAGACACATAAAGATTTCAGAATCACTTCGTTATAAATTGAATGTTTAATTTTTTTCTTTATAAAGTTAAATATGTAATCATCAAATGGTTTTGTAAAAATGTATGTCCACTGATGATAAGTGTCAATGAATTTAATGTCTAAAATACTCTTCTATACATAGTCTCTTATAAAGTGATATTTAATCTCTATATGTTTTGTCCTTGAGAGTAAAATATGATTTTTGGTTAAAGATATAGTAGAGGTGTGATCATAGAAGACAAGAATGTTGTTTTCATAAATTTTGAAGCCTTCTAGTTAATGTTTCATCTATAGTAGTTGGTGCTACATTTGGCTGCTGATATGTATTATGCCTCAGTTGTAGGTAGAGCAATGGTTCCTTGTCTTTTGCTTGATCATGAGATCATGTTTTCGCCAAGGAATGTACATCTACCAGTAGTTTTGTTCCTTTCTAGTTTATCTTCAGCACCACATAAACTCACTAACATGTACTTAGAGGATGAATTATAACACATACCAATATTAGTAGTGTCTTTCATATATCTAAATATCCTTTTAATAAAAGTTAAATGAGATTATTTAGGGTTAGACTGAAATCTTGCACACACACACACATTAAACAAAATATCAGGTCTAGATGTAGTTAAACAAAGAAGAGTGTCAATCATCCCTTTGTATACAATTTGATCCATCTTTTTACCCAATTCATCCTTATCAAGAGAACATCTTGGATGCATATGTGTAAGCATGTGTTTGCATTCATCCATCTTAAACTTCTTAAGAAGTTCTCTAGTATATTTGGTATGAGGAATGAATACTTCATCCGAGCTTTGATGAATTTGAATTACAAGAAAGAATTTTAGTTCTCCCATCGTACTAATATCAAATTTAGTTTGCATTAACTTAGAAAACTCTTGACATAGCTTACCATGAGTAGAACCAAATATGATATCATCAACATATACTTGGACAATAAAAAAGTAATTTGTAGATGATTTTTTAAATAAAGTAGTGTCAACTTAACCTCTCTCAAAATCATTTTCATTAGAAAACTGTTTAGTTTGCCGTACCAAGCTCTAGGAGGCTATTTCAAACCATACAAGGATGTCTTTAAATTGAAAACATGGTATTGGTCTTTCTATTTTCACTCAATTTGATAATTGGTCTTCCTATTTTAAAATCAGACAGTTTTTTCTTTCGTTATTTTGAATTTTTTAATTAAAAAATTATGATGTGATATATTTTAAACGATGTGATATATAATACGATGATGTTGAATGATTAATACCTAGAGAATTGTAATAAAACTTCAAAAAACTTCAATTTCAACTTCTAAAATTATTTATTTTTGTAATTTAGTTAATAACATATAAATAAATAATGTATCTAGATGACCAGATTATATGTCACATCATTTAAAATATGATAAATCACTATTTTTTTAATTAAATTTTTTGAAGAAATGATCAAAACTGTCGGATTTTAAAATAGGAGCCTAAAATTGGAATTAATCTTTTTTATTATATATAATAGACAAGTTGTCTATGAGTTAGAAAAATTCTAATATTTTTACATTACACATTTTAAACTGTTTTAGGTATATTACATATTAATAAGAGAAAAGAACACACAAAAAAACTATATGTTAGACCGACCATTTTCAATATCTAAGTTTAACTTAACAAGTTATTTTAGGTTTGTATATATAATCTTTTAATAGCGACTATACATGGTACATATGGTAAATATATGTGTTCACACACTTAAAAAAAAAAGTTAATGTAATAATATAATGATACACCTGTGTGAATCTTTGAGACATTGATGAGGTAATTGATAGGTAGAATATTTTGTTTGTTAAAAGTAACATATTAATGATAGATAAAGAAAATACTATACTTCCATTGAAGCAAATGTTTTATTGAAATATTGTTAACATATAGTAATTTCATTAAAATGCTTACCATACTTTTTTAGGGAAAAAACAAAACTTTTCATATTAGGAAAAATACATTCATATTGCCATGAATAAAACATTAATGTCTTGCAATTAAAAATAATTTGCTTTATCACCCGAAATTCTAAACTCAATTCTACTTGAGTTCTTGGTCTTTTTACACGAGGTCTTGTTGTTGACTTTTTTTACCAATATAAATTTACAAAGCAAAAATAAAGCTAAATATCAACATAAAATCAAATTTGATAAATATTTTATAATTTTAGAGATTATTAAGATCAAAGTAAATAAGACACAAGGTCAAAAAGGAATTGGAAAAAAATTGGACATCTAAAAAAAATATAATTTGTGGTTTGTAAATTGCCATTCCCACCCAGACATAGCAACGATGAAATGAACTCAACATAAATCCTTTTCCATTCAAGTTATATTTTAAAATATTATTTATATATGAAATTAAGTTGATAGTGATATAATTTCATGATCAAATTGAGTATTATTCTACGATAAAAATGTCATATGTATTTTTTTTTTAAATATTTATCTATTCTCAATGTTTATTTAAAATGTATAAAAAATATTATTAAATTGAAATTTCCAATAAATTTATTAATTTTGTTTTCTCTATCAAATCGACATTTTCTAATACTAAATCGTAAGATATGATAAAATACCTAAAATTGTGAAGTCCATGGGCCATAGCCTATATTTTTTTGTGAGCATCTATCCCCTACATAGAATAAGTTCAAAATAAGACGATTGCATCTGAAGTCAGACTATTAGTTTTCGTACCCCCAATTAAACTTCTACCCTCCAATTTAATGTTTTTTAGATGAAATACCCAAAATATTTCTAAAAAATTCAGTAAAAAAGTAAAAAAAAAAAAAAAAAAACATAACATTCGTTCCAAACAAGTGAAAAATCCGAAAAGTAAGTTTGGTTGGAAAAAAATTTTTACCGGAAATTTCAAGGAATGAAATTTCCGGTAGTTAAAAATACATACCGGAAATTTCGTTTTTGAAATTTCCGGGAAGTTCATCGGAAAACTGAAAAATCCGGTAGTCTAAATTGAATACCGAAAATTTGAAATTTCCGGATGGGTTATGGGAAACTTCAAAAATGAAATTTCCGGTATGTATTTTTAACTACCGGAAATTTGAAATTTCCGGTTAGCTTCCAGGAAATTTCATCCATTTTGAAATTTCCAGTACAGTTTTTTGGGTTTTTATTTTATTTTTTTTTATTTTTTTTATTTTGTTAATTTTTTTTTAATATTGTTAGTGAGGACTAGAGGAGCAAAAACTGATGGCGATCATTCTCGAGTTCGGCCTCCTACACAATCAAATAGGAGAGCTACTGTTGAGAAAAGGAGAAGAAGGAATGAGGAAAGGCAGACGCCCCCGGAAGAGCAGCCCACACAAAATCCTATGTTCGATGCAGAACAGGATGAGCAGCCGCAGGATGACCAGGCGCAATATGACCAGTATGAGCAGCCGCAGGATGAACAGCCGCAGTATGACCAGCATCAGTATGAGCAGCCGCAGGAGCAGCAATAGTAGCCGCAATATGACCAGCCTGAAGAGCCGATGTTTCCTGGAGGTCCTTATGATCTTTCTGTCCTTACCGATTATGAGCATCATATTGCCATTAATGTGTGGAATGGACAGGTTAGTAAATTATTTATTTTATTACATATTATAATATATTTCTAGTATAATTTATTACACATTATAATTTAATAATTTATTTATAGTTATAAGATTATTTGTAGTTATAACATTATAATTTATTACATATTATAATTTTTAATTGTGTGTTATTTTTAATTGAACAGGATAGACGTGCCTTGAAAGTTGTTTCAAATGGCAAAAAACATGACAAATTCATTGATATCAGATATCAATTACCTGCTGAAATTGATCATTGGATTAATATATCTGGATTACGTCCTCTGAGAAGATGTAGTTTGCATATGATTGATAGTAATATGATATCTGCTTTTGCTAAGAGATGGCACACAGAGACTAGTTCATTTCACCTGTCATTCGGTGAAATGACTATTACTCTTGACGATGTAAGGGGTCTTTTGAGCATCCCATGTACTGGAGAGTTTTTTACACCTCCCGCAAATGTCAATGAAGATTTGGCAATTGCTGCTGCTGTTCAGTTGTTGGGAGTTTCATATGATGAAGCTGTGGCTGAGACTAGGACTAATAGATGGGCATCTTATAGTTTTGAGTGGTTGAAAGAGGTATTTTATAAGAAACTTCATGAACGTAGATATGACTGTGCAGCTAGGGCATATCTACTTCATTTGGTAGGGTGTACTATTCTGGCTGATAAGAGTTTTACACTTGTATCTGCAAAATATTTGTTTCTGTTTCAAGATCTTGATAGTTGCGGTAAATGGGCATGGGGACCGGCTGCACTTGTTGTGTTATATGACTATCTTAGAGATAGTACATTGCCTGCTACCAAACAGATTGTAGGTTATTTATCTTTATTTCAGGTACTATTATATTTATTATACTTATCATTATGTTTTTAATTATTTGATCACCTTAATAAGTTTACTATATTTCTATTATTTACAGACTTGGATTTATGAACATTTTCCTGATATTTATAAACGGGATTTCGATGAACATATTTCGTCGATGCCAAGGATGTTTCGTTGGACTGCGAAACAAACATCAGGGACTGTTGCATATTACAGGGCAAAGTTGGATGCTTTGAAGGATACTGATATCATCTGAGCACCGAATTACGATGAGAACGCTGTGACACGATTTCAGTCCGTGTCATTATTTACAAGATACATGCGTTGGTGTTTCACGATGGTTCCGTATTTACCAGAGAGGTGCATTCGACAGTTTGGGTATACTCAGCACATTCCTCCTACACAACCGATGCTTGTTGCACGTGATGTCGATGTTGAATGGAGTATGTACCGGAATTCTGTACGATCACTTCGAGCTAGATTGCATCCAGCTGCATATCCACATCAGTGTGTTGAGGGATACATTCAGTGGTATTATAGGATATCTCATCCTCGGATGATCCCTTATGTTGCTGCATATGCTTGTCCTAGTGATGATGCTGATGCTGGTCCTGGTCCTGATGCTGGTCATAGTCATGATGCTGGTCCTAGTCATGAAGCTGGTCCCGATACTAGGTGTACACGGTGTCATACAGTTGGTGGTCTTATACAGCAGAGTTTAGATTTGCATATTGGTGGTCCTGAAGATCATATGTGTGTGTTATTAGAGAGGGCTTTACACATTTCTAGAGGAGGAGATTATCAGTAGTATTATAGTTGTATCAGTAGACTTATTTTGTTAGCGACTTATTCATACTTATGTTATTATTCGCGACTTATGTTATCAGTAGACTTATTTTGTTAGCGACTTATTATTGACACTTATTTTTTTAGCGATGTATGTTATTATTCGCGAGTTATTTGTTATTCAGACTTATTTTGTTAGCGACTTATTCAGACTTAATTAATTAGTGACTTATTTATTATTCAGAGATATTATTATCGACTTATGTATTATTGAGACTTATTATTCGCAACATTAAATTTCAAACAACATACAAATTAAAGTGTCAATCATATCATTTAAAACAACTTACAACTCAAAAGTGTCAATCATATCATTTAAAACAACATACAACTCAAAAGTGTCAATTATCTGCCAAAGACATATAATATGAATTATTTTCTAAATCTAAAGAACCCCAATGTTGTAGATGTCCTGCATAAGCGATAGCCCATGATGTAGACTCATCGCTACGATGCTTCCTCCAATGCCATGCAAGTGGAGGTAACAGACATGCAGATTTCAATTTAACTTGAACCCAATGATTTTCGTTAACAAAACCAATGCCGATAACACGATCACGTGACAAATCTCCATTATGTGCACCCCTCAATGGGAAAAAAGTCAAACAAAAAGTTTTTGCTAATGTAACAAGAACGAGATTATATTTTGTTGCTATCACGTAACCCATATCAGGAATGGTCATCCACTTCTCGTGACCTTGGTTTTCCAACTCAGTTACAACTAAAGACTCTGTCACTTCTTGCAAACGTTTCTTGAATAATGCAGCATATAAATCTGGTTTGGATTTAAGCTATGTATACAACTGTCGACTTATAATGCTCCAAGATTCTTCACCATGACCAAGTAAAGCAGCAATAGCATGATATCCACAGTTTCCATCTGCTTTAACATTAACCATGTCTTCAATATATGGATGAATTAAAGAAGGAAACTCGTGGAAATATTTTTTAACCTGATGGGAGACTTGTTTGGATGTTTGATGGGAGACTGGTTTGGATGCTTGATGGGAGAATTGTTTGGATGCTTGCTGGGAGACTTGATTATCAACATGCTCAAAGTATGATGGATCGCGATATACGTCATATCCCTTCGGCTTATTGCATTTTTTCTTAACACCACATTTTGTTTTGATTTTATCCACTGGTGCACAGATTGATGTTGTCTCCGGATATGCTATTTCACGCAACTTGCTCTTTAATGCCCTTCTTCCAGCAACATTAAGTGTTTTCCATGTTTTCCAAATTATATTCATCTCCGATGTAATGTCCAACTCTGAATCATTTGTCAACTGTTCATCCACTTGATCACTATTCAAGGTTAATTTCCTCCAATGTATATGAACAGCATCTAATGGGATTGGAACGCCTTCCAGCTTGTATCGTGCTAACTCACACGCACAAGGTAATCCATGAGTCTTTCTAAGTATACAACAACACACATCTTTATCATTGCCGACATAACTGACTCTCTTGTATTCTTCAACAATATCACCTAAGGCTTTCTTGGATACCACCCAAGTCAATTCCTTAAAGAATGGATTGTTGTGTATATGCTCTTTGCGACCCTTACTTGTCTCAAATGAACCTTTGATCTTAATAATTTGATACTTCAACATGTCATTCATACCATTCCATGCCTTACAAAAATCTCCTTTACTGTGTTCCAAAAATCTCTTTAATGACCAATGATCAGACTCAACCCTAATATTTAAAAAAAATATTCGATTAATCATATATCATATATAAAATAAAATACAAAATATGAAGTTTTAATGACATACCTATTAGTCGTAGTATTTCCTAGATGCAATACTCGATTGGTCCATGCTTCAACAAATCTTTCCTTATGAGGATTCAATCATGTGTCTCAGACGTAGTCAAAAAAAATAATATTATTGACACATGCTTGCTCAAATATTTGCAAAAGTACCTCGTACTCATTCTCTTCATAACAATAAACAATTTTACTCCACAACTCAATAATGGGTTCTTTCATGTCTTTGTTTAATATATACTGTTTTCATTTGGCTCTAACATTTTTGTTAATATGAAGTTGGCAAAGTAAATTTGTCGAAGATGGAAATACAAATTTAATTGCATTCATTAAAGCAAGTTCTCTGTCAGTGACAATCACCTGAGAAAATGACGTGTTTGAAAGAAACAACTCTTTTAACTTCTCCAATGCCCACCAAAAGTTGTCTTGACGTTCAGAATCCATATAAGCAAATGCAACATTAAATGTCAACCTAGTTGAAGTTACACCAACAATTTCAAACAACGGTAACCTATACTTGTTATCCATTATCAGTACAAGAGGGAACATGTTCAGCAAAGTTATGGAATCTGGGTGCGTCCAAAATATATCCCTCACAATGTTGGAGTCCTTATGAGTCCTACTCCAACAAGTATATTTCTCAGCTTCAAGTAACTTCAACAAATGTTGCATATCAGTTCTAGGTCCCATCAAATTCTTCCTGTATGTACTTCGTCGCTTGTAAATTTGATAGATACTAGTCACATTCTTTGTATCATGATCTCTCAAATATGACAAGATGTGTTTCGGTGCAACGTGATATTTTGTCAACTCGTCAACATGTTTCTTATCTTCTTCTGTTAAGCGTCCCATAAATGCATTATTTTCAAAAGTAGCTACTAACTCATGGTTGTGAAGTCCACAAATTAAATTAATAATCCATCCTTCATCATTTTTCAGTGGTCTCGATCTAAGTTTAAACGGACATCCACACCTTTTAGTTGAAGTACCTGTGTCATTTTTATTTGACTTATATTCTCCACCTCTATCACAACCAAGAATTAATTTTGACTTTCTTCCTCTCTTTCCAGTCTCTATGTCTGATCGAGTAATGATAACAACTACTCGATTTTGTCGACCTATCTCTCTTGCCCATGAGATGACAGCTTCTCGTGACTCAAAAATTTGATTAGTTGTAAATGCTTCAGTTAAATCTATAAATACTGGTTGTTCGTTTTCCATCCCTATTTCAAAAAAAAAAAAAATACAATAACGAACAGATTAAAAAAATATTTAAAAAAAAAAAATTTAAACTACCGGATTTTTGAAATTTCCAGATTGACTACCGGAAATTTCAAACATCCAAATTTCCGATACACAAAACAAACTACTAGAAATTTCAAATTTCCGGGAGCTACCAGAAATTTTAAATTTCCGGTATTCAAATTATAACTACCGGAAATTTCAACATGCAAATTTCCGGTAACTACCGAAAAATTTCATTTACGAAAACTGCTTACCGGAAATTTCAACGAGGGTCAGATTTTGAGGTAAATTTTTTTTTACTGCTGAGGTGAATGTATTTATGAGGGTTAAAAATGAATTTTTAAGAAAATGGGGGGTAGAAGTCTAATTGGGGGGTACGAAAGACAACAATCCTGAAGTCAACCACATAAGTTGTTGGGCTCTCAAGAAGAAACAATCATCAAGTCCCAACTGATTATAAATTTATATTAACTAGTGTGTCATTCTCCTTCGACTATCGTCTTTTTCTTGCAATAATGTAGGAGTGTATAAAGAATGGGTTATGTTGAATTTAATGTGTCATTTATTCGATCATAATATTTAATTGGATTAAATTTTAAATTATGATTTGTCCTTTAATCTAATCAAATTTGATAAGTTGCATATTCATTAAGGATGAGACGTAATAAAGATTAGATCAAATTAATCTCAAGATAAGACGTCAAATAATAATCTTTAAACTTTAAGTAGTTATTATGATATAAAGTACCAAATTATTTGTGGTTACTTATTAATCTTTAGAAAAATGTGAAGGGTAAAATGAAAAAGAAAATATACCACGCTAAAATAAGATATTGCCTTTATTATAAGTATATTTAAATAAATATATTAATATAAATATAAAATAAGTTTAAATAAATTTTAACTCGATCCTTAACACGATCAAATCTGATGATGAGTTGCGAATTCATTAAGGACAATACAAAATATAGACGAAACTCAGTTGAATTCATTAATAACAATCAAATTTTGTGATTTTTTTTATGTTGTACAAAAGTTACTTTTAGCTACGGTTACAGTATCAATATTTCTAAAAATATTATATATTTTTGTAAAGAAAATTAAATCCACAAAAATTTTAGTTTTGCCCCCTTTGCTCTGGTAGCATGAAAATGGAAGTACACCTCCTTCTACTAACATTGAGAAACCATTTCTTTTTCTAGAGATTTCTCAAACTCTTTTCTCTCTACTATCTTCAACGAACCTATCAAAATGGCTACCGGCGAGAGCGAGAAAGAGAGGGGAGAAAGGAAAATGGCCACCGGCGGTTTGAAGAAGATGCTAACCTTCTGCAAGAGCAACCATATTCGGTCATCAATTGAACCCAACCGGCAAGAAATCTCCCCATAAGCTTCTCCGTATGAAGCTCTTTGGTGAAAAAGTGGCCGAATGAATGGTACCCTCATGATATCAACAAAGATGACCCTCTTATTATGTGGCTCATCAACAACAAGAGTAAGTACTTCCCTTTTCTCTTTATAAGGGATTGCTCTCTATGTGTTTGTCTTTATGCCTCTATGACGTAGTTTTGTTTTTTATGTGGGGTTGTTTTATTTTGATAATTGGATCTATCATGGGTTTGATAATTTATATCGTGTTATGCAGTTAATATGAAAAATCTGTTGGAATGAAAAGTATATTGGGGATTGCTCGCTTTGTGTTTGTGCTTGTGCTTGTGTTTGTGTTTATGTCTCTGTAGCGTAGTTTCTTTTTTGTTTTTGTTTTTCTTATGTGGGGTTGTTTGATTTTGGTTAATGGATTGAATGGTGTTCTAAAGTTCAGTTTTTTTTAGTTGGGTCTATGATGAGGTTTGGTAATTCATATTGCGTTATGTAGTCAATAGGAAAATTCTGTTGTAAAGAAATGAAACCCCATGTAAGGGTTCAGTGAGTTCAATGGGTAACAATAGATGATATCTGATGAACTGAAACTACCATATATTATATTCATTATCATTTGAAAGACCCTGCATATCCTGTTTTTGATAGTGGAAATATAGAAAAGTAATACTACATTATGATAGTTGTTTAAGTGAAAGGTGAGTTTGTTTTGCAATATGTTGATAAGTATGTACGGTTGTGGTAGAAGGCACTGTGAAAAGCATGGTTGTTGGTTGGTAAGGTAAGGCTGGTTTGTGTTATTTGATGATGATATCTTTATTTGAAATAATAGTTTGGTATTATGATGATTAACTGATTTGTATTTCCTTATTGCAGAAGTACTTGGCTGACATATTATCAGTATTGGCCCTTACAATGTCCGCTGAGGGAGAAAGGGTGAGTTGCTGTATTTAGAAATAGAATAGTTTTTGGTGATTGCGTTGATTTTGTTCAAGTTTGGTGATGTACCTTCACTAAGACATTTTTTTAAATCCAATTATGGTTTTCCCATAGTCCTTTCTCTTGCATCTTCTCTCTTTTCCTTTTCCATTGTATTACCCAAGATAAGCATTTATATACTTTTTCTTTCTCTCTATTTCCTTTCTATCTCTGGCAGACACTCTTTTTCCTTTGAAACCACCATTCCACAACAGTTTTATTTAACTGGTATACTTATATTGACTATTACCAATAACTCTGTCAGGAAAGCCTCACCTTACCAACCATAAGAATAAATTATTTGTTGCAGATTTTAGATCAGATAAATGGAGATGTTGGGGCTGCAATAGAGTTTCTAATAGCAGAACAAGGAGCAGAAAAGTGCTCTTCAAATTCTGATTGCCTTCAAAGTCAGGCTAGTACTAACGGTAATGTCTAGTCATTTCATTTTGCACTTTCTGAAAGTCAAGCCATCATATTTTCTTGTTCATAATTGGTAATTTGGTTCTCTCTAGCATATTACATCTTGGTAGGATTCATTCATGTTTGTGTTTACTCTTTATATTCCAACTCTTAACTTGAATTCCTGGAATGTGCAGGTTGTGATGTAAATGAGTATCGTGAAAAGCACAAAGAAAACATTGTAGAGGACAACACTAATGATGAATCAAACAATAGCTCTAAAGAAAACCAATGATAAAATCACATTACAACAAAATGACAAGGTTTTCTTTCTACTTTTCTTCTTGTATTGTGATTTGTTGGTATTTTAATTAGGAACCTCCAATATTGATTCTATATGACTAATCAATTAATATTTAAGCAGCTTCTTATTCCTGATTTGTGTTTCTATCTACCCTTAGTTGATATCTGTTTTCATTTGCCTTAGGCTGCAAGAGAAACTGACACACTTAAAGAGGCAAAGGATAAGCTTGAAAAACGAGTGGAGGAATTAAAAATTGACTGATACAATAGGTTTTAGGTGTTTGCCCACAACATGATATATATAATCTTTCATTAATTGACTGTAAGTAGAAGCATTTGATTTTTCGTTCTCTATATCGATGCCAACTATTGTTGTCTTCAAATTTGTCGAATGCTGATTTTAAATATGTATCATTGGCATTTTCGCTATGGTCAATGCATGACTTGTGTTATACACCTAATTCATAACCTGAGCATATAGTGCGCCGATTTATTCCTCCACTCGTTTTTAATTCATTGCCATATAATACGCTATGCCTTACTCTTAAATAATGTCATTTTATTGTATGTTTCAATGACATTAGTTAATAAAAATAAATTAGAAATTTAAATTTAGTTTAATTGTATTAATAATTTAGAATTACAATTAATAGAGAGATAAAATAAATTTAATTTAATAAATAATAATATGTTTTAATGACAGACAATACCGTAGGATTAAATTAATTCTTTATATATATTTATCTAGTTTATAGTGACAGACAACACTGTTGGAATAGATCAATTTTTTATTTATATTTATCTACATTTTAGTGACAATCATTATTGTAGGTAGAAATAAAAATATTAGCGAGAGTCTTCAAAACATAGCAATCCGACCCCTTAAAGTTGATAGTGAATACGAGTGTCACTCAAAATATTATTGATTTTAATCTGCAGTTTTTGAATTTTAGTGACACACGTTGTCTGTCACAAGAAGTTAATTTTCTTGTACTGCTTTGTCAATTCATTCAAGACTACTAACTCATAATATTGTTTTACAAACTTAAAATTATTAGATTATTGATTAAGTTTTTTCGAGAGCTTGAATCAATAATAACCTAAAATAATGACAAAAAAAATAATATTTGTCTTTAAATTAATTTGGGACGAGACAAATATCCCAAACCTGGTCCTTTCACACCAATAATGCTAGGGATGACAATAAATATGATTTGGATAGAGTATTATAGTTCTCGTCTTCGTACCCTTAATTTAAAAAAAATACAAGTACTCGAGTTCATATCCGCGTCGGTATCAATCTCAATTCCCATACTTGTGCCTTATGAATACTTAAGTATCATATACCCGTTACCTTAATTTGAACTATAATAGATTGTTAAATCACAAAATATCATATCATTTTTACTTAGTGAAGAAAATATTCAAAGTCTTTTATTATTAAATCATGAAAACAATAAACTAAATTATTTTAACTTTTTTTTTTTTTTACAGTGAATCATGTAACTATTTCTTTGATTTAGTGTTATTAATATAAATAAAATATGTTGGTTGAATGGCCTCTATCTTAGGAAGTTATACACAATATTATTAACAAGATTATCCAATTCCTTCCTAAGTGATGAACTTAATATCAAAACCAACTTGTTTAATATTAATTCCAATTTTAACAGTAATAAATTCAGAACTTATTCAAAACAAACATTCAAGAACACATGCATTATCAAGATAAAGAGTATAGAGATAGAAAAGTGTGCACCAGGGATTTTTATACTGGTTCGACTATCGATTCGATAGTCTACGTCCAGTCCTGAAATCACTTAATGATTTCAGCCTTCACTAGTAATGATTTGAGTATGTTTACAGACTTTCCAGCACTTCAATGCCTATACATCTAACTCAACATCAAACTACAACGACAACCAATTTATCCTTAAGAACTATTCGCCAAGCTCTAGCAAGATCAGATTGAGATCTCTTTTAGATGATCACACACACTCTAAAAGATGACCACCAGTTTCACAATACTGGATTTCCACACACTTTCTTTTTACAAAAGATTGTTCTTTCAAAAAGAACTAAGAACACTTGATTCAATCACAATGAATTCTCACACTAAGTATTTGCCAATGATATTTGTGAGTTATAAGAATTTCTCTCAAAGTGTATTTTTCGCAAGGCTAATGAAATTCTATATTTCTATGTGTTTCTGTATTGTTATTTGAAAATTGTGATTGATTCAGTTTATATAGTTTCAGAAACAACTTCAGACAAATCGATTTCCCAATTGATTTTATTAATGTGTATTACCAGCTTAATCGATTTCCTAATCGACTATCGCGTTTCTTGTTTTTCTTGAATCTTGAAAATAGATGAACTAATTGATTTGCTAATCGATTCTTTTAATGCATATATCAGAAAATGATACTCAATTCATCTCAGAGTTGATTGAGTAATCGATTATAATTGTTTTGTTCAAAATGCAAGATCAAACAATCGGTTACTCAGTCGATTCACTTTCATTAACATAATCGATTTGGCAATAGACTAAATTCTCCCTGTAACTTAGACATTTACTCCAATCGATTTTTCAATCGACTTGATTTGTCCCAGTAACTCAGATATTTAGTTAAAATCGATGTGCCAATCGATTATGCAATATGTTTCTGATAAATGATGAATTGATTCATTCATGCAGTCGATTAACTGATCGATTAGTGCAAAGCTTACAACTTAAGAAAAGTATATCAATCGATTGTCCAATCGATTTCTCTAATCATAGAACACAGGTCTGATGAAAAACATTTTAGTAATCGGTTTGCCAATCGATTAACTCAGTAAAAACTTTGTTCTGTGAATCAGAAAATTGATTTACCAATTGATTTCGTTTAATCACAGAACACATGTCTGATAAAAACATTTAAGTAATCGATTTTCCAATCGATTAACTCAATGAAACCTTTGTTATGTGAAGTAGAAAATCGATTAATCAATTGATTTACTAATTGATTGATTAACACACTTATTTTATAATTTTAATTTTAATTGGCAAATTCATAATGATGAATTTACCTAATAAACACTATGACCAATAGACAAATATTAGATGTGTGAAATCATAATGATGAATCTACCTAATAAACACTATGACCAATAGACAAATTTACACATTATCTTCAAGCCTTGTATGATATGATCAATCTTTGCTTGATTGTTTGAGATCCAAGATTTGTCCAATTGTAGTGTTTGATTCTTTCACATAATCTTCAAGCCTTATGATATGATTAATCTTTGCTTGATTGCTTTCCTGAAATGTATCTCAACTTAAACTATTAGATTAATCAGATAATACATATATATTGTATGTTTGAAAGTTATATCAAAATCATAGTCAAGGAGGCATATATCTTACAAAATAAAATACAGAAAATTAGTTACTAGATTAAACACAAATTTATTTGAATAAAAAAAATATTAGAAAATAATTAGCATCTTTTATAAAATTAATTGTTAATTTATATATGTTATGACATATATTTTTATTTGACCCCAAAAAATTAAGAGAAAATTGACTAATTTTTGTTTGTATACTTAGATTGGTAGTCTAAATATTATAAGTCGTCATAACATTTATATCTTTGTTGATATTTGTGTGTGTGAGAGAGACATGCAGGGTGGAGTAGATACAAATGTACTCGTATGCACATTGATACCCATTTATTTTTTAGATAATTATCAATATTCATAATGTAGGAGTTTACTTTACATGTGTATATTTTTTATAGGTAGCTAATGGATATGGATACAATTCTCACCCTTAATCCATGTGTATATTTTTTATAGGTAGCTAATGGATATGGATACAATTCTCATCCTTAATCCATGCAAGTATATTATTGTTTTGCTTTGCTTTTAATCTATGTAAAAATATATTTTTTTAGTATATATATATATATATATCTTTTTATTTTTTATTTTAGTCTCTGCAAAATTAATTTGTAATAAAATTGGTCCCTATTGTTTCATTTTACTCAATTATTTTGAGAGACTAAAATTAAATATTGTACAGTTTACAACAATCAATTTGAATATAAATAAACTTTGCAATAACTAAAAAAAAACAACTATAGACTGAT
>JBBPBT010000240.1:325514-337541 GCA_037974875.1 Cicer bijugum
AATCCTATAAACTTATATAAAAGTACTTAAAATTTTCACAATGTTGTCAGTTAATAATAACTTTTAATATATTTTTTAATATCAATTTTTTTTTATATAAATTTTAAGTACTTTTATATATTCAATCAAATTTATACATGAAAGTTTCACAATATTGTCGGTTACATTAGTACAAATACGAGAAATATTTCAAAATTTATATAGGATGAAAACAAAAAGAAACATTAGTACAATTACGAGAATAATTTCAAAATTTGGGAATGACGTTTGCGAATAATTTGATCAATTTTTATTGAATAAATTATAAATCTTTTATAAACAAAATAAAAAATAAATAGATTTTTTTTTTTAAATTATAGAATAGATTGTGGTGTCCGTGTCCACTCCATGTCTTAACTAAACAAGTTTAGCAATGACTAAAGAATAGTATATTAATTGGCACTAAAATAAAAAATAAATATTTTTTAAAAAGAAAAGTATATTTTTGAACCTATATAATAAGTAACCACGCGGCAAGTACGTGCCTCACGAGGCATTTCGCATTTCGTTCGTTTTTGTTTTTTCCTCTTTAATAAGGCTAATGCGAGTTCCACGAGTGGTACTTTAAAATTAGTATATGATTTCCAATCACCACTATTTACTCACTCAGTGTGCTGTTTTAGCTTAGATTAATATGATATTATTATTTTTAAACAATCACCAAATGAGAGCTATATATAAATGAAATGACATGTAACAACCTAGTATAACTCATCAACTTATAAGTTCTTATATTTTGTGTTATTATTATCATTGAGAGTACATTCTTATGGCAACCTTCACACTTCACAAAGAAACAGTTCAATCATGGTTACCTCTAAGCAGATTTCACATACTATCCCATTTTTTATGTGTATTGCTTCTCTTTTATTACCGTATCAAACATTTAATTATTTTCTTCAATAATAATCAAACTAGTGATACTCCAAAACTACCATGGATTCTAATGACACTAGCTGAAATTATTTTATCAATTATGTGGTTTTTCAACCAAGCATTCCGGTGGCGGCCGGTGAGTCGTTCGGTTATGACCGAGAAATTACCGGCCGATGATAAGTTACCGGGACTCGACATATTTGTTTGTACAATTGATCCTGAAAAAGAACCAACGGTGGAAGTTATGAACACAGTTGTTTCAGCTATTGCTATGGATTATCCTTTTGATAAGCTTAGTGTTTATCTTTCTGATGATGGAGCTTCTCCTATTACTCATTATGGAATTAAAGAGGCTTCTCAATTTGCAAATGTTTGGGTTCCTTTTTGTAGAAAGTATGGTGTAAAATCAAGGTGTCCTAAGGTTTTTTTCTCTCCTTTGGGTGATGATGATCATGTTCTTAGGACTCATGAATTTGAGGCAGAGAGAGACCAGATCAAGGTATTCATTTTTGTTACAATTATTAAAATTTGTTCACTACACCACGAATAGAAGAGTAATTAGTAAAACTTATATCAATTGAGTGCTATTTTAGACCGAACCGAATTACATTTTGTAAAATATGAGTTTGATTTATAAAAAAATTTAAAGTAGTGTTATAAGCTTTATTTTTTAGGTCCGAGTATGATATTTATGATAATTTAAAAACTTATTTTATATAAAATTTTTAAAATAACTAATCAAACATATTTATGGATTTAAAGTAAATTTTAAAGAATTTGATTTTATATGACATCATATTTCAATTCTATTTTATTATATTATATTTAAATATGTCAAAAACTATGAATAGTATGATTAAATTTTAAAAAATATTATTCATATTTACTTAAGTAGGTTGTAGGGATGGAAATAAGTTAGACTAGACAAGACTTTGAAATGTTTGAGTCTAACCTACAGTTAATTTTTTAAGTTTGAGTCTGGCCTACAACTTATCATCGACTTTTTTTTTTTGGTCTAATCTTTTTTAAAAGTCAGGTCTGACCTAAAAGTCTATTTAAAAGACTTATTTATATTAAATATTTAAATAATATATTTTACATTTTTTCAATAAACTAAACTAAGCTTTTTATATATAAGAAAAACTAATAAAATAATAATCAAATATAATAAAATTATAACTAGTAAGTCTGCAACAACCTTAAAAAAACAAAGAAGCAAAATGATTTTATAATTAATAAACTCCAAAAAGTCCTTCAAAAAATTACTAATTAATAGATTTTTTTAAAAAAATATGACCATAACTTTTTTATTAAATAGGTCAGACCAAAACATAAGTCTCTAACGACGACCTAGCTTATTCCTAACTCTAGTAGGTGGATTCAGTAGACCTTAAGGGTCCATCTGATTTAAAGTATTTGGAGGAGGAAGAAATGTGATAATTTTAAATTTTGTGTTTGATTATTTTTTTTTAAGAGGGGAAAGGAGGGGCCAAAATCCCTCCTAGAGCTCATTTTGCTCTAGCTCTATTTTGTAGGGATTTGATAGAGAGGGAACCAAAACAACTCATCTTCTTTCATTGAACCAAACACAAAAGCAATAAAACTGTTTTCCTATTTTAAATCTAACACATTTATTTTTCCTTTCTCTCTCCTCTCATCTATTAAAATCCCTCCTCTCTTATCTTTTTCATTAAACTAAACATACCCTAAAAGTTTTTTTGTATGACATGTAGTTTGGACTTTAATTTTTAGCAAATTACGCTTCTACAAAGCCTTGATTTTGTCTATAAAAAAATGTAATCTAAATCTATTGTATACTAAACTATATAAACGGTTTGATATATTCACGCCTTTATGTATTTTTCTTTACAAATATATATAATTATATTTAAAAAGTTACATTTTTTTAACAATATGATATCAGTTAAATATTATTTTTAAATCGACCCGTAGACTAAAAGCTAATATCATAAGCTTAACTATTTTTTAATTTATATTCATGTAAGAGTAAGAGTATATCGGTCGAGGCAACCTAATTTATGTAAGAGTAAGACTAATTTTTAAAGTTTTAGTTAGTTTATAATTAGTCTTGAAAAATATATACTCTTAAATTTTTGTGCTCACATGTTGTTGTTATAATTTGGCAGGCTAAGTATGAGAAAATGCAGAAAAATATCGAGAAATATAGTTCTGACCCTAAAAATCTCCGTATGGTCACCGACAGAGCTTCTCGCATCGAGGTACAAGAAGGATCAAAATGGATCATAGCCAATAATTACTATATTTACTTTAAAATACCTCTTATTAAATAAATATAAATTTTACCTTATAAAATAATTCTAGTTGCTGATGTCACTATATTTATTTATTTATTTATAAGATTATAAATGACGAACCAGAAATGCCACGTGTCGTGTATGTATCTCGTGAAAGAAGACCATCACTTCCTCACAAGTTCAAAGGAGGTGCCCTCAATACATTGGTGTGTACTTTTGAATTTGATTTTTATTTATTCTCTACGTAAATTTTGTGTGTGACATATTGAATAAATTTAACACATCATAAATTGTGATTGCAGCTTAGAGTCTCAGGTCTAATAAGTAATGGGCCTTATGTACTTGCAGTGGACTGTGATATGTATTGCAATGATCCATCTTCAGCCAAACAAGCTATGTGTTTCTTTCTTGATCCAGAAACTTCTAAATATATTGCATTTGTTCAATTCCCTCAAATGTTTCACAATCTTAGCAAAAAAGATATCTATGATAATCAATCCAGGACCGCTTTTAAGGTAAATCAACAAAATATTAATTCAGCCCTTCATTTATTTTTATTTATTTTTTCAATTTCAATTTCAATTTCATTTTTTTTTAATTTTATGTTTGATCATCTAAATAATGACATATTTTCAGACAATGTGGCAAGGGATGGATGGATTGAGAGGTCCGGGTCTTTCTGGCAGTGGTAATTACTTGAGTAGAAGTGCATTATTATTTGGATATCCAAATCAAAAAGGTACGTATAGTCTCGTTATCATTTTCTTATTAAATTACATGTTTTATTGTAATTTTGATCTTCTAATTTAGCTGAATCGCTAAAGTATTCATTTATTTTATTTCTCTTCAGTTTTGGTCTCCAAACATAATTTTGATCTAAAATTTGATGAAATTTCATTTTTTAAAGTCGTACTACATTATTTATGATTATAGATTTGAGGTACAATTGTTTTACCACGAGATGTTAAGACACTGTATGACTTAAATAAATGCAAAAAAATATGAAATTTCATCAAATTTTGGACCAAAGTTCTGTTTGAAGACCAAAACTGGGGATAAATAAAATGAGGAGGCTACTTTCACGATTCAATTAAAATAAGAGGACTAAAAATACAATTAAACCTAAATTATATATGTATCCACCAATTTTTGTCTTTGTAAATCATATTTGATGCCACATAATTACAAGTTGCAATCAAGATTTTCTTTCATGTAAATTCAACCATCTTTAAAACACATGCTCGTCGAAATTTCAATTGAAAATTATCTACATTAGTGTTGTATAATAAACCAATCCACAAGAAAATATATCTTCTAATTAAATAATAAGTGTATTTTTTATGTATGATTGTAGATGACTATCTTCTTGATGCCCAAAATTATTTCGGCAAGTCTACCAAATACATAGAATCATTGAAGGTCATCCGTGGACAACAAACTATCAAAAAGGATCTTTCAAAAGAGGAAATTTTGCAAGAAGCTCAAGTTGTGGCATCTTGTTCTTATGAAACAAACACAAAATGGGGCACCGAGGTAAGTGTAATTCATAAATAAAACAAAATATATACCACACTTGGAATTAGTTTCTGTTTGATTAGTAAGAAACGCTTATAACATAAATCCTTACCATAAACAGTTTATGTATAAGATTTGTAAACAAAAACAAAAATTTATGTATAAGTTATTTTTACAAAGAATAAAATAAAAATTAAAGTCAATCTATTTTTATAGAAGTTGTTCTTAAAAATTCTCTAGAAAAATCTTATAAATATTTATAAATGTATTCTAAAATGAGTATTTAAATAGATTTCACGAAGTCCACGTGTACATGTCACTTATTTATATTTGTTTTAATAATAATCTTCAATCAACGTTCAATCACTCTAACTCAATACTTTTAAAAATATTATTAAATAAGATTCAATAATGACAGTGGTGTCTGCATTTCATATAAAAAAAAGTGTTCATACAAGATTCACCCATTTTAATTATTATTAATAAATAGGGTGGATTAATGTGAAGTAGTTTTTAACAAAGAAAAATAAGTCAAATTTAAATAGAATTTGTTTTGACATGTAGGTTAGTTCAAATAAGTTAATTGAAATAGGATTCAAGAAGATGTTTTACTAATATACTCCCTTTATTTCATATTTAAAAAAGAATAAACAAAAAATCACATTTCTTAAGAAATGTAATTAATCTTAATTAATATTTTTGAAGTAATAAAAAAGGTAATCATTTTTTCTAAATTACCCCTCACATCAACTAATCTAAATTAGTTAAAGGGTAGTTAAGGAATAATAACATTAAATTAAAAACCATATATATAGTCAACATTTGCTTATAGTTTAAACTATTAAGAAGCACAACTTTTTAATTGCTTGTAAATACATTGTTGATTTTACAAATGTAATTTTGATTGTTATTTGACAGGTAGGATTCTCATATGGCATCTTACTAGAGAGTACCATAACTGGCTATCTTTTGCACTGTAGAGGATGGAAATCAGCTTACCTTTACCCAAAAACACCCTGTTTTTTAGGATGTGCACCAACTGATATTAAAGAAGGAATGCTTCAATTAGTGAAATGGTTGTCTGAACTTTGCTTGCTTGCTGTCTCTAAATATAGCCCTTTTACATATGGATTTTCAAAAATGTCCACTATTCATAATTTCACTTATTGCTTCATGTCTATTTCATCTATATATGCCATTGGCTTCATCCTTTATGGCATTGTACCTCAAGTATGCTTCTTGAAAGGAATACCTGTCTTCCCAAAGGTGAACTTCCTATTCAATTCTTTTCACTAGTTCTATTTAACAATCTATTTTCATTACTATATTATATATTATATATTATATTTCACAATCTAACTTCATTACTATATTTTTTTTATCCTTTGTATTTAACATGGTTTGAATTATTGATGTAATTAACAGGTCACAGACCCTTGGTTTGCATTATTTGTGATACTATATGTAGCCACTCAAATTCAACATTTGATAGAGGTCATTTCTGGTGATGGATCTGTGGCAATGTGGTGGGATGAACAAAGAATTTGGATTCTAAAGTCAGTTACAAGTTTATTTGCAATAATAGAGGCAGTTAAGAAATGGTTAGGATTGAACAAGAAAAAATTCAACTTATCAAACAAAGCAATTGACAAAGATAAACTTGAGAAATATGAACAAGGTAGGTTTGATTTTCAAGGTGCAGCTTTGTACATGTCTCCAATGGTTGTGTTGCTCATAGTGAACACTGTTTGTTTCTTTGGTGGTTTATGGAGACTATTCAATACTAGAGATTTTGAAGATATGTTTGGTCAACTTTTTCTAGTTAGCTATGTAATGGCTCTTAGTTATCCCATTTTTGAGGGGATAATAACTATGATCAAAAGTAAGAGTGGATAGTGTTCTTCTAATATTAATAAATTAGGCTCATTTTAGAGTCTAAAATGCTCAAGTATTTACACCTTAAAATATCATTGTTTATAATTTATGTTAATTTGCAGTGCGAGTTTCTGACGATAATTATATTATTCTTATTATATCTGCTAAGGACAATTTCACCAAAGAATGAAATGGCCTTTGGAATGAGGAACTCCAAGATACTAGAAATAGAAGAAAAAGACAAATATATTATGAATAAATCAACAAAAGAAGCTAACTTAATACATTGAAAAGGACACATACTTGCTACAATCCCAGTTAACTTATTATCCAGAGGAGATTGAAATGGTGAGCAATAACCCCTACAATAGAAACTAGCAGAAAATTTCAACTGTTATTGCAAGTTCTCCAGTAGTGAAACAAATCAGTACCAACTATAACTCTAGTACATAATTATATATGCTTAACAATGACCCCTATTTATTTCTGAGCCAATGTTAATATCTACAAACCAATCAGAATTAAGTAAAGCATTAATGAATTAACATGCAGTATGACAAAATGAAAGTAAATAACAGGGGCAACATACCAACTGTAGGGAAAATAGGCCTTCAATGAGATGACAGGTGAGGGTGTTGTTGTTGGACTATTGAAAATCTCATGACAAAGTTAAATATCATGTGTGATTATTTTTTATCTTTTTAAAGGAATTTGTGAAAGTTATTTATATTTTAAAATTAATGACTTATGTTAATTTATGGAGTTTGAATCATGTATCTCCTTATTAATACTCATTCAATTGTTACACTATCGTCTCAGGAACATCTTTTATCTGAATTTTATATTAAAATGGTATAATATTTTACTTGATTTGAGAAAATACCTTTCATTAATAACTAATAAAAATTTCTTTATAAAAAAATAGTAAAAAAAGTGTGACATTATTTTTATTTTAAAATACTTTTGTAAATAAATTTCATGCTACACTTTAGTGTAATAATAATAATAATAATAATAATAATAATAATAATAATAATAATAATAATAATAATAATAATATGCTGTTTTTTCAGGACTAGATTCGAATCCAAGACATTTGATTAAACTAAAAGAGAGTCTTCTCATATCATTTTAATAATAAATTGTAGATCAAACGAGTTTACTACACAATTATTACCACAACCGAGACCAAACTTTTTTTGTCTTCTTTTGTTATGGTTGCCTCCTATATTCTTTTTGCATTAGGATTTCCCCTTTCCTTCCTTTTATTTATTTTTCACATGGGCCAAGCCCCATAAATAACTTTGTTCCTTTTTTATTTCTTTCAATAATAATAATAATAAAATTGGTGGGTTTTAATTGGGGAGTGAGCCCACCCAATAAAATTCCCTCTCACGACTTAAGTGGAAAGATATTGCATAACCATAATCTTCGATATAAGGCAAGACCTTCATCATCATATATTAATCATTCTCATTGGTACTTTTCAAACTACCAACTGCATTGATCAGACTTCGTGCATACCATAACATACAACAAACTACCAATTGCGGATGCATAAGGAACCTTATTAATCTCTTCTTTGTCTTTCTCACTTGTAGGACATTGATCATAATTCAATTTAAAATAAGTAGCAAATGGAGTACTAACAAATTTGCAATTGCTCATATTAAACCTCTCTAACACCTTCTCAATTTAATTATGTTCAAACAACCACAATTTATTATTCTTCTTGTCAGGAGTAATTCTCATGCCCAAAATTTTCTTTGCAGGACCCAAGTCTTTCATTGCAAAAGACTTGTTCAAATATTCCTTTAGAGATTAAATCTTCTTAGTGTCATGACCAACAATCAACATGTCATCCACATATAACAAGAGAATAATATAATCACCATCAGAGAATTTCTTGACAAACACACAATGGTCAGAAGTAGTTTTATTGTACTCACGTTTCTCCATAAAAGAATCAAATTTCTTATATCATTGTCGAGGTGTTTTCTTGAGCCCATACAAACTTTTCTTCAATTTACACACAAGTTGTTCTTAACCTTTGACTATGAAACCCTCTAGTTACTCCATATAGATATCTTCCTCCAATCGCCATGAAGGAACACAATTTTCACATCAATTTGTTCAACTTATAGGTTCAAAATGGCTGCTAACCCAAGCACAACTCGGGTATAGGATATCTTCATCACATGTAAAAAATTTTCTTCAAAGTCAATACATTTCTTCTGATTAAAACCTTTCACAACCAATCTTGTTATGTATCTTGGTTGAGAACTATTCTCTTCTAACTTTATCTTATATACCTATTTGTTCTCGAGTGGTTTTCAGCCCTTAGACAACTTTACCAAATCAAATATGTGATTCTCATGCAAATAGTTCATCTCTTCTTGCATGGCCTTCAATTAATTTTCTTTATCATTTGTAATAGCTTTTTGGTAGTACTTTGGCTCTCCACTATTAGTGATCATCACATGCTCGTGTGGAGGATATCTTTGAGAAGCTTGACGTTCTCTAGTAGATCTTTTCAACTCAAACACAATTGGTGGTTTAGCTGGAACCTGCTCATCGTGGTGAGGTACATGATCATCAGTTATATTCTCATCATCTACTTGTATATCTCCCTCATCAACAAAATTTTATGCAGGGGCTTAGGCATAACATCAATGTAACTTCTGGAATTAGATTTATGTTTCTCAATTTCATCAAAATCTTCAATAGTTGGTATTCAAGAAATATCACATCTTGACTTTTAATAACTTTCTTGTCAATCGAATCCCACAATCTATTACCAAATTTTTTTATCATTATCATTATAATCGAAGAACACAGACTATTTGAATTTACTATCAAGTTTGGAGCTCGCATCTCTTGGAATGTGAACAAAATATTTGCAGCCAAACACTCTCAAATAAAGATAAGAGACATCTTTCTCTGTCCACGCTCTATTTGGAACATCACCATCTAGTGGAATAGAAGGAGAAAGATTGATCAAATCCATTGCAGTTTTCATTGCTTCATCCCAAAAGGATTTCATTAATTTTGCATAAGAGAGCATACATCTGATTATGTCATTAATTGTACGATTCATTGTCTCCATAACACCATTATGCTGAGGTGTCTATGGAAATATTTTCTCAAGCCTGATTCTATGTTCTCTATAATACTCTTGAAACAAACCTCTGTATTCACCACCATTATCTGATCCAACACATTTCAATTTCCTTCCCTTTTCTCTTTCAACACTTGCATAAAAATGCTTGAAAACTCCAAGTACCTAATCTTTAGATTTCATAGAAAAAAACCACACTTTTCTAGAGTGGTCGTTAATAAAAGTAATAAAATATGATGCATCACCATGAGATTTACTATCCATCATACAAACATCAATATGAATTAAATCAATAATATTTTGCCTCCTATGAGGACCATAATTATGAAAAGAAACTTTGTGTTGTTTTCCAGCAAAACAATGAGTGCAAATTTTTAGGGACATACCTTTTATAGGAAGAAAATTTTTATTTGCAAGTATGTTGAGGCTTTTCCCACTCAAGTGACCAAAACACATATGCCATAAATCAAAAGATGTGTCTTCAATCAAATTCACTTCTTCCTTGCATAGCTTTGTAGACATCCTTTACACAGAGAATTGAAACTTTGCTCATCTGCAACCACTAAAGATCCTTTGGTGATTTTACATATATTGCCACCATCAAAGTAAGTGTGATAATCCTACTAAGGTTGTCACTGAAATCAAATTCATATGAATATCAGGAACATGTCTAACATTCTTCAATTGAAGCTTGCAACTAGTCACAGTTTCAACCCAAATATCTCTTATACCGATAATTTTACATACTCCTTCATCTCTCATTTTTACCGTGTCAAAATCACCAACATTATAAGATAAGAAGAAATAATGCCTAGGAGTAACATGATATGAGGTATCCGAATCAATAATCCACGGTTTATGGTATGATCATCACAAACAATGTAAACATTACTAACAGATGCAACTGATGTTGTATCTTTTTCATTTTTCTTTTTTGTCTTCATCTATTTCCCTTGATTGATCTCTCTTAAAGAATCTGCAATTTTTTTTAAGTGACCTGCTTTGCCACAATGGTAGCATATCACTTCTTTTATAGTCCTCGACTTGCTTCTTGACTTACTACGACTTTCAAAGTTGTCATACATATGGATGTATCTAATTTGACTTCTCCCCCATGACTTTGTAACTAGTGTATCTGACTTCGAGAAAGAACCAATCAAACCACGTTTCTTTCTTCGAGGTTCTTCATTCAACATGCTCTCTTTAACTATTGACATTTTCAGTTTTCCACTTGGAGTTAAATTGGTCAACGTCACAACAAGGACTTCACAATTATTAGGCAATGAACTGAAGAATAACAATGCTTGCAACTCATCATCTAATCTAATATATGTCGTTGTCAACTGATTCACTGTATTCTAAAAAATACTCATATGCTCTCACATTGAATCCCCATTTTTGTATTTCATATTCTTCAGCTTTCGAATCAAGAATGTTTTATTTTGCATATTCTTTCATTCATACAACTCTTTGAATGTTTCTCACATCTTGTTTGCATCTATTTTTAGTCTCAACATGTGGATATACACTCAGATCCAACCACTGGTTGATCAACGCCACTGCCTTTGTATTCATCTTTTTCCAATCAGCGTCAAATTCATATTTGAGTTTAGCAGTGTCACCTTCAATAGGATCATACAAATCTTTACTGTATAACATGTCTTGCATGAGAGTGTGTAATTAGAAGAGTTGAGTTTAATCATATTCGAACCTTTATTTTCCTCCTCCATTTAAATGCACAAATTAAACCAATCAAGTTCTGATACCACTTTGTTGGGAAAAGCCAGAGATAATTATCTCAATAATGTGAAATATTTTCCCCCCACCT
Source organism: Cicer bijugum (assembly GCA_037974875.1). Classification (NCBI taxonomy): domain Eukaryota; kingdom Viridiplantae; phylum Streptophyta; class Magnoliopsida; order Fabales; family Fabaceae; genus Cicer; species Cicer bijugum. The sequence continues at coordinate 337,042 of JBBPBT010000240.1, forward strand.
GTGCAGATGAATGACCAAATAGAAAATACAATTCTAGAGAGCAATACTAATTGACATAAAATTAAATATGAGACAAACACAATTTTTAACGTGGAAAAATTCCTCAAATTGAGATAATAAAACCACGTGATTTAGTCCAATAAAAACTTTCACAATAATAATTAATGGATACACTATAGTCTTTCTAGTAACATGAAATATTAATCAACAATTGTAACAATCTAACACTAAAATGGATATTTCAAAATAACTGTTAAAAAAGATAAAACTATCAATATTAAAATAACAAATTCACATATAAAAATAACATATTAAAATTCTAAATCAAATGAAGCAATCCAAACGCTAACCACTCTCCTCCATCTATCGTAATCCATTTTATCAAGAGATGACATATATTTTTTCATCATGTGTGATTTTTTTTTTTTAAAGAAATTTGTGAAAGTTATTTATATTTTAAAATTAATGAATTGTATTAACTTATGGTGTTAGTATCATGG
>JBBPBT010000240.1:349000-362789 GCA_037974875.1 Cicer bijugum
AATACAAACATAATTTGAAAAGTTCTCTACAAGTTTAACAAGTTCCATATGCATAAATAGTAATTGTAAAAACAATGCAATTCATTTACTGTTTACCATTTGACATAAAAAATGAATTTAACTTTATCACAATGATAAATTAAAAGATGAATAAATAATAATAAATATGGTAATGCATACCTTAATCACTTTCTTGTAAGATGAATAACATGATTTTTTTTTTAGTTTGACAAATATGTGAAGTTGTGAACTAGTGGGTGAGAGAGTGGTGTAGTTATTTTGTATTACTAAGAATAAAAAAACAATAAAAATAAAATAATAAGATTATAAATGGAAGAAAATGTAAAAAACTATAAGTTATAAGTTCAAAGGCTACTTGATATAGCGTATCATAATAAGTTATAAGCTGGTGAGAAAAACTTATTTACCAAACACATCTCTTTTAATTCAACAAACTTATAAGTTAGTTTAATAAACTATAAGCTATATTATTTTGGTTGTTGTGTTGTTTTATTTCTTTTGCACGCTATTAGAGATGATGGTTGACGAAAATATGGCACATTAGTATTTCTGATTTGTTTGGCGAAATCTTCCATTGAGGTAAGAAGTGAGAGGAGGTTCAATTTTATGAGTATAATATAACGTGGGGTGAATGGAAATGTCGTAACTCCCATAGATTCATATGGGCTTACTACGTACGGTTGAGATCCATTGAGTAATAATAATTAAGTAATAACATATGAATGGTAACAATGAGGATTAAAATATGATTTAGAAATCTATAGAATTGTTGTAAATTAATTTATGTCTATATTGCATGATATTTGATTTTATGAAATCCTCTGCTAACTTTTATCGTATGGGTGATGTGTATCTGAGTGCTCATGTTTACTTGAATGCACCACTCGTTTGGTTTCCTATTTTATGATTGTTAGAACTAGACTATTCATTGTGATTAGTGTGGTCCAAATGCTGGAATTTGATTGAGATTGACTGATATATATATATATATATATATATATATATATATAATGATGTAAACTTTGATGATTATTGTGGAATAACTAATATTTATGTAAACGTAAATTTTGATGAATATTGTAAATTCAAATTGAGAATTATCGAGTTGTGGTCATCCAATAAGTATGAACTAGATGTTAGAGACTCTCGTGAAGTGAAAATAATTCTCACCGTATAGGGAGGGTCTGACAAGCCCTGTGATTTCAAGGAAGTACAAGTGAATGAGCCTGATTGTGGAGGGCTACAATTGAACTGTAAGGAAAGCCTAATAGACATTGGGGGTATCTCTGGTGGGAAATTCCCAAATGGATCAGTGAGTTATTCCCTAAGGCTGAGTGCTATCATGCAACACAAGAGTACCTCGATCGTCGCGTATATGTGTCTCGGGTTGAGTTGAGAGAATCTATGAGGACTTGGTCATTCATGAACTGTTTTTCCGCTCCTGTAGTGACATGGTATCAGACCTCCTAACCAAATGCTTAAGAGTAGGATGGTACCAAATGATGAAGAAGTATAAAGTATAAGACATGCATAACATTTCATCCTTGTGATTGTCTTATTGTGATTGATTTGGATAAAACTTTGATATAATGTTGAATATTTCTCATGCTTGTGCCAATTTGACTACTTGCGTGCTCTCCTCGCTTATCTTATACTGTTACATGATTTCGAAACTCACCCTTCGTTGTTTGTGTTTGGCGTTTGTGTTGGACGCATACAAGTTGCAAGCTGTAAATGATGACTAGTACCCTCAGAGTGTCGGAAGTTGTCTTATCTTGAAGACTTTTATTATATGCCTTTTGTTAACATCATTTTTGAATGTTTTTATTTTGGGAATTCCCGCTCTGATAGTGACATCGGGTTGAGACTATATTTGTATTTATTAATAAACTTATTTACATGCATTTGAAAAGAATTTTGTTGTCTAATATTATGACTTCGAATTGTTAAATTTAATGGATATTTTTGGATTAATGTGACGTGTTAAGTGATTCTTGATACTCTTCACCTTGTAAAAACATTTGGAAGTGTGTGTGTGTGTGTGTATATATATATATATATATATATATTATTTTCAAGCATTTCTTTGTCCCAATTTTCAATTATACGTTTGAGCATAAATGAAATTAAAAAGAGTGTAATAATACTTTAAGGGTGAAGATGAGAATGTCGTGAGAAGAGGAAGAGAAAATAGGTGAAGGTGAGAAGATGGAGACAATAGAAATTAAGGTTCTCAATTTTGGTCTCATTTTCAAAAAACAATCAGATTTTTAATTTCTATTTTTTATTTATTAAAAAATTATAAAACATTACGACATCACCTTAATAGTGTTAGAATTTTTCTAACAGAAGTTGGACTGAGGAACCATTTTGAAATGAATATGTATTTTTAGGGATGTGAATGAAAAAAAAAACTTACAAGAATCAAAATAAAAATTGTTATATTTGTAAGGATCAAAGACATATTTAAATCATTTTTTTAATTAGTTTTTAAACACATCAAATAGTTAAAAATGAATTCCTTAAAAGAAACTAGTTAAAATTTTTGAAAACGTTGAATTTTCAAAGAAGTTAACAAAACAATAAAAAAAAACAAAAATACCGATAAAAATGAAAAACTAGTTAAATAATTCCCACATTTTTTTAGTGTAAATAAAAATCCTCCAATTTTTGTTTGGTGAAATTTTTTTTTATGTACCCAAATTTTTTTATTTACTCTGATTTTTACATTGGAGTCAAAATACTTAATCACTATTTTTATAATTGAAACGCTTAAACCATTCTTAGTTATGCAACATCAATAGCTGCAAACAACAATAACATGAGAACTAACAACATCATCAACAACAACAACAGTTACGACGGTAGGAATAAAAACAATCCTGACACGACGACAATGTCATTCCTTGGCTACAACAATAACCGCGAACGACAAAAACGATAAAAATAGTCGCAACGACAACAACAACAACAACATCAATAAACTTGTATTAGTTATTTAGGATATCACATTTATCAAAATACAAATGGAACAATTAAAAATTTATTCCTCAATTAAAATAGTGCAATCTTAATGAACTTGATTTAACTATAATTTCTTAATTTAATTCCAAAGATTTTCCTACAAAAAGTTGTTTCTAATTAAATATGTAAAATACAAATCACAACTCTTATTCCTAATATAACCTATGAGAGTGGGATTTCTCCCAAATTTGAGCTTCAGGACTCATGAACCTGTAATAATTGCGATTTCTCAAATGCAAGTCCAAGACAATCAAACACAAAAACAAAGGAGATGGTGAGTTTCAAAATCATGTTGATAATATAATATAAGTAAAAAGAACATGCAATTAATCATAATAAAACCGTATCACCAGACAAACATTTCTCAAGAAAAATATCATATTATAAAGTCAAAATCACTCAAGGAAAATCAATATATTTCACTATAACATCAAATCATCTAAGAGATATTATTATCGCATAAGATAAGAGGAACACACAATTAATAATATAAATAAGAGGAACACGCAATTAATAATCAATAAACTGTATCATTACACAAATATTCTTCAAGGAAAAACACCACATTATATAGTCAAAATCAAGGAAAATCAATACACTTCGTTGTAACATCAAATATCGCAGAAATTATTATCACACATAATACATATTAATCACAACAAAACAATCACAAGAAAATGCAATGCTTTGCATGAGCTTAGGCTCTACTTCACAATGTGACACCTTTCTAACTCTGAAATACTTGGTTAGGATGCTTGATACTATGCCACCACCCAAGTGGACAAACAATTCAAATTGGTCGTGTCCACATAGATCCCCTCAACTCAATCCAATATACATATACGTGACAATCGAGGTAAACATGTGTTTCATGGTAGTTTCCGACATTTGCAATGCTACCTCCAAATCACCTAGGAATTCTCCACACGAATACCTCCAAGGTATAACAATCTAGCCTTAAGGCTCAGTAGTAGACTTCTTAGATCAACCTCATTCAGTTGTACTTCCACAAAATCACTAGGCTTGGCAGGCCCTACATGTTGCCAAGTTTGAGGAATTGGTAAGATTTTCCCTGCATGCTCAATATGCCCCACCTGATGAATGGAAAATAAATCAGTTTGAGTGGGAATTGAGGTCATAAATCAAATGGAGTATTGGTCACCTGGAACTGGCCAACTATTCCACTTTGGTGCATAAATGCTTTATTGTAGAGGAAAATCTGAAGAAGGCCCATGATGAAAGACAATCAAAATGGCGGTAAAAAAGGGAACATAACAAGTTTGACCAATAATTGAGGACAATAACCTCTCAAGGGAAGGGAAAACATATTCAAATTCCAACTCTCCAAAAGCAAGGAGATGCTCCAAGTTTTGGAGAGATCGTGTGGGGGAGTGTTTGGAAGGAAAACAATTATGCTATTACTACAAGCAGCTAGACCACATGAACATAAATTGTCCAATGCGCCAGAGGCAAGCATAGTCCAACCCAAACAAGCCCAACACTGGGAGGGTCTTTGCTCTTAGTGCAAGGAAATGTATGAATCATAATCTAATAACTGGAACTGGATTCATAAATCAAATCCCTTTAATTGTCATGTTTGACAATGGTACATCCCATTCTTTCATTTCTTTTGATTTTCTTTTGCAACATAATTTCCCTGTACTTGAAATGCATTCTCCATGTACAGCCTCTGAAAATACCTGAATGGAAATCGGACTCAATCTCCATTGATATTGTTGTAGGTTTTCCATATACCCACACTGGGTATGATTCCATTTTGGTAATTGTGGACAGATTAACTAAGTCATCTTTTTCTTACTAGTGAAGTCAAACTACAACACCCCCTAACTTGCAAAGTTATTCATTAAGAAAATAGTGAGGTTGCATGGGGTGCCTCTTAGTATCATATCAGAAAACCCCTCACAAAGGTCCAGTCAGCAGGTATTTGTGGCGGCTAAAAGTCCTCACAAAGTCCAGTCAGCATTCCTTTGTGGCGGCCAAAAGTCCTCACAAAAGTCTGATCAGACAAATTCAACATGTCCTTTGTGGCGGCCTATGCCCTTACAAAGGCAGACTTTTGTGGCCCTCACAAATGTCTGTCCTTTGTGGCTGCAAAAGCCCTCACAAAATTTTGTGACCAGCTTCGTTGTGGCTGCCAAAAGCCCTCACAAAAGCCACCTTTGTGGCTGTTTTTTTCCCTTTGTGAGGGATTTTGGCCCTCACAAAATCCATGAATTCTTGTAGTGTTTTCCATACTCTAACAAAAAGTTTTAGTCATGTATTTCATTGATTTCTAAATTAATACAATTTTATGAAAGTATTTTATTGCATAAAAGCAAATCATTTCATGTTTTCTAAGCCTCATTGAGAGGAATATTTTTACTGCCCTTCCTGGTATTTTTTTTTAACTCACTAGGATTTGATTCTCACCTCATTCATTTTACAATTTAGTGGTTAGAGGTATAATAGAGCATCTTGATCCTGGAGGAGTAATTTAGTTTTTAATTATTAGTCACAATATTGTAGGGTTTGATGTATTCAAAGTTTATATAAAAGGTATATTCTGAAACTTGGTTAATCCATTGTATCTTATGAATCATTTTCAACAATTGCAAACTATAATTCTATATGTAGTTCAATTGTCTAAATTTGATTCTTGTTAGTTATATTTTCTTACTTGCTTCTACATTATTGAGATATATAGATTATAATGTCAAATTCTAGATGTTTAGTATTAGGTTCTACATGTGTTTTATTTAAAGTTTATTTATGAAAATGTTTTGAATTTTGAAGAAGAAGAAGAAAAAAATCATTTTATGGTGCTAGATAATTAGTGGTACTTTTATAATAATTTAATTGCAAACGTTAATTTTAGAACATTGTTTAACTTGAAATTAGTTTATCAAGGTGTTGATTCATTTTAGTTAGCTAACGTGTTATACTATCTTCTAGTATGTAGCTACTTGTTCTATTAGCTACTTGAAATAATCCTTGTTTTAGTTTGTGTTAAGTGATGGGAATTAATTCAATATATATATATATATATATATATATATTAATATCTTATTGTGATTTGTGATGAATTAGAGTTGTTCGATTGATATGGAATTCTACGTGTTAATAGTTAGTATTTGATTTGCGAAATAAACTTAGGGTCATGCTGCCAAATTCGTTGAATTAGTTATGTAAATGTATATATGATTGTGAGAGTATGAAATTGTTTGTGATTAGTGTGCTTTAAGTGTTGAAAACTTGTGTATAGTGTTTAAGAGTAGTTGAAACTGTTTAAAAGCGAGATAATTATGTATTCCTTGTTTTGATTGTTCATTATATATTAATATAAGTGTCATTTATTTTGTGGTTGTTGGTACTTTTAATTCACAAATAAATTATTGTAGATGAGTAATTAAGAGAATTTTTTTTCTTAACTTGAAGTAGGGAGTAGAAGTTGTTGCACCACCTTCATACTCTTGAACCATGGTAAAAAAAACTTTTTAACTACCCGTGTTTGAATTTGAATTGATACATTTATTGTTACCCTAAATAGCCGACTCAATGAATAGGAAGAACAAACTACATCGATGACTCATCGTTGTTAAAAGAGACGACAATAATTTTTTGCTAATATTGTTAAAAATATTAGTTAATTTTATTTTAAAATAGTTGAGAAATACGTTCACCCCTTACGTCAATTGGAGAGATTTAATTGTTAAAGATATGTGTTGTGGTGTATATCTATGAATTCTTAAATTTTCTTCATGATTATTTATAAAGTGTATTGTTATAGATATGAAATAACTTAATAATTTAGAAGACAATTCACTTGTTCTTCATTACAAATTTCATTGCCAAGTTTGAATCTTGATGGTGGTACCTTAGATGACAATTCGCTTATTCTTCATAACAAATTTCGAGTACGAAATTTCTTTAATGTAGGGAGAAATGTAACAACCCAAATTTTATAATCAAGTATTTTATTAATTAAATAGGATTTTAAAGAATTAATTTGCTGTTAAAATTATTTTAGAGTATAGGTTGATAAATGTTATGATTACTTCTCCTTATATGTGTGAGTTAGATTTCATGAGTTATATAAATTATAAATATAATGTTTAGTTATTTAATTTAATTTTCAAAAAAATAATTGTATTTTAGCAAAAGTATTTTAGAGAATAAGATTTTGAGTTTACATGTAGATTTTTATTAAATATTTGTGGATATATTTCTGTGTGTGTTTGACTAAATGATAAAGGTTTGCATTGTTATATTTTAATTATTTAAGATTATTTCCTATTTAATAATTTGTTTTATAATAATTGTCTTAAGATATTAGTAATATTGTGATTAATTTATTTATTTTTATATATTTACTATGATATGATGATTTTATACGTATTTATTGTGATTAAGTATTGAATATAAATTATTGATGTTATATTTATTTATTTTACTATTCTGACTATTCTATATAGATGATAGTATTTTTATGTGATTATTTTGTAAAATATTATAGTAATAATTGTAGTTAATATAATGAATATCATAGTTTTGGTTATTAATGAATATCATATTATTAATGTATTTGTTATTATAATAATAATTGTAGTTAGTATAATGAATATCTAGAAAACTTGTTCTGTTTTTGTCTAAATTTCATTTTATTGTTTCATTCATTTAGTTAGTCAATTAGACATACTTTCTTAGATTTTTAAGCTTCCCAATTTCTCTCTAAAATACCCGACTTCTCCGTTTATGTAATTTATTATTTTACCGTTCTTCTTCACCGTAAGTCTGATTTGAGTGAAACCAACGTTAAAACGACCATGTGAACGGTGGCTGTATTATCCCCTGAATACTTTCCAATTTATGGTAAGTTTATTGGACTCAATTTTGAAACTGACATTTTTAGAGTGTGTTTTCATAATTTTTTTTTTGACGTTTACCAATAAAATATCGAGTTAGATCGATTAAAGGACAAGAAGTCAAAGAACAAATGCTTTTTCTTGCAGACTCGTATTCGCGTGTGAAAGCGTCGAAATAAGGTAAGGGGAGAGAGGATGTTTAATTTCGTGAGTTTATTATAATATGAGATGAACGAGAAGACTATATTTCCCACTAATTCATTGAGGACTCGCTACGCACGACAATAACCCTATTTAGTAATAATTGAATTAATATGACAAATTGCGGTTTGTATGATTAAAATATTGACTATAAGTTTTTATAAGGTGTTGTCTAATTTAAATTTTGCAATTGTGTGGTGTACGTGAATGAAGTTTAAGTTTTTATTTTTAATGTGTTGAAAGTCTTATTTATGATATATGTGATAAAAATTGAATTTATGTATGGCATATATGAAAGTTTTAATTTCTAAATTTATGTGATGAAAGTTTAAGCTTTTATGATCTAAGAGATTAAAGTTTTGATTTTTATGATACTTTTATGAATATATGATTTCATGATATGTGTAGTGAAAACTTTGATCTTTGTGATAGTTGCTTATGAATATATGATATTTATGATATGTGAGGTGAAAACTTTGAATCTTATGATGGTTGTTTATGAATATTTGATTTTTACGATAATAACATGTGATGTATGATCTTAGTGATATTTGAATTAGGTGGTGATTCCATATAAGTTATTTCGGAGCATTTGATATTTGAATGTTGAATTTCAAGACTCATCATGTCATGAGATATGTATCTTGGTAGGCTATGTGGGAATATTTTATCTTGATAATGCACCATCATGTCATGGCATATGCATTTTCGTGGAAGTTGCCTTTATGGCATGTTTATTTTTCCCAATAGTATGAGTGATTTTTTTGTGTGGAAGTTTCCTTAGTGGCAAGTATCATATCCAAATCATATAGTTATAAGGAGCATACATAACATTGTACATCCTGTGATTGTTTTGTTGCAGTTAATGTGTATCTAATGTGATAATAATCTCACATAGATGATTTGATGTTATGATGAGATATTGATTTTCCTTGAGTGGTTTTGACTTTACAATATAATTATCTCTTTGAATGTTTTTATTTATTGTGATGTGTTTGATACGGCACTGTGTTTTTATTTATTGTGATGTGTTTGATACGGCACTGTGTTAATTTTAAATCTCACATCCTTTATTATTTGTGTTTCACTGGTTGCACCTTGTATTTGCAAAATTGCAGTCATCACAAGTTAATGAGTCTTGAAGCTCCGCTCTGTTAGGTGATATAGAGAATGAGAGTTTAATTAAGTTTACTGAGATTGCATTGTTCTATAGCAGGAAAAAGTTTAAAGTATTTAATTTGTATTTTGAGAAACATGATATCCTAATAACTCATAAAAGTTTTCTTTTATTTTGACAGAGTTTTGTTTATCAATTGCGAACTTTAGTAAAAATATGATATAAATTATTAGGTATAATATTTTGGGGTTTTGGGTTTACTAATTATTTAAGTGATTGATATTTTAGGTATTCTATGAAGAAAACAATTGTCGTAATTTTTCTAAGCAATAAGTATTTTTAAGTAATGTTTTGGATCAAAAAATTTGAAACGTTACTGTAATCATCTACTATAACAAAGTCATATTTCTTTCCACTTAGAGAGGTTGTTTTCACTGGCCTAAAGAGATCTATATGTAAGAGCTCAAAGGGATTTGAGGTAGAGACTGAGTTCTTAGGGGTAAAGGAGTTATTTGCTTGCTTTCTCTTTTGACAAACTTCACACATAATTTTAGTTTTGTAACCAAGCTTACGTAGATCTATGACTAGTTGAACTTCATTCAATTTTGAAATTAATCTTAGGTTTGCCTGACCTAACCTTATGTGTCAAACTATTTTATTTTCATTTAATGACATTTGACAGTTAACATCTTGTTTCTCTAGACTAATAGATTTATCTTATATACGTTATTTTTCCTAAAGAGTATAGATTCATCATTTGATTAATTGTTTTGCATGTTTTTTTGATTAAATATAATATAATCATTATTATCACTTAACTAACTAATACTTAATAAATCATGTTAAAAATCTTTAACAAACAAAACATCTTTAATAGAAGGAGATGTGTCATTACCAATTGTGTCTTGCCCCATTATTTGGCCTTTGTACTTTCCTCCAAAAGTTAGTGTACCTCCTTTGATCATGGTTAGGTCTTAGAACATAGACTTTATTCCCGTCGTATATTGTGAGCATCCATTGTCCAAGTACTATGATTGGTGTCTTAACTTGATTGTTGAGGGCATCTGCAACATAGATAATTTTGTTCTTAGGTACCCAAATTTGGTTAGATCTTGTTTTGTTAGTTTTGAAAAGTTTGTTGCCTTTCCTTGTATTTAACACGAGATAAGATAATTTAGAGTGACATTTCTTAGAGAAAACAGTACCCAAAATATTATAGGGAATAAGTTTAGGTTTAGTTATTGTTTCTTCAAATTCTAGACGTATTTTACCATTTCTACTAACTCCATAAATCATAGAAGCACGTTTGCTTTTTCCCATATTGATAGCTAGAAAGTCTTGAAATGCTTCTTCATATTTATCAGAATTACATGTGACATTTTCTATAGATTTTGAAACAAAAGTGTATTTCAAGGATTTATTTTCATATTTAACCTCAACACTTTCAGTTTTTAAGGCATTGATTTCTTTGGTTAAGTTTGCATTTACTTTCCTTAGTGCTTTTAGTTTTAGAGACAACTTGTGGTTTTTATTTAATAAACCATTTATGACAATAATTAAATCATATCGGGTTAAGTTAGAAAATACCTTAATTTATTCATCAACTGATTCACTTCCAGAGTTAGAATCATTTTTTGTGTTGGATCCAGAGGTAGCATTGGTATGAGCCATCATAGCTAAATCTGCTTGCTCTTCATCATCAAGGGATTCATTGGAATCAACCCATGTAGTCATCGTAGCCTTCTTCTTGGGTCTGGAATCTTTTCTCTGATGTTTTCTGTTTTTTCTTCCATATTTGAACATTCAGACTTGACATGTCTAGATTCATTGCATCCATAACATATGATGCTTTTCTTGTCAAATTTTTCGTCATTTCCTCTGAGTTTAGATTCTGATGATCTGAATCATTATCATTTGGGTCTGATGTTGCCTTTAGAACCTTTTTCTACTTGGATTTCAAGGACAATGTTGGTTGCTTCACTTTGGGCTCATCCGCTCCAAGCTCAATTTCATGTGATCTCAAGGAGTTAATAAATTCTTCCAATTTAAGAGTATTGAGATCCTTAGATTTTTGAATAGTTGTAATCTTAGGTCTCCACTTGCATCGCAGACTCCTAAGAATTTTCTTCACAAGATCACCAGTAGTATAACTCTTCTCATGTACCTTTAATCCTGTCACCAGAGTCTGGAAAATATTGTTTCAATGTCTTCATCTTCTTCCATCTTGAACAACTTATACTTTTTGACTAGGAGGTTGGCCTTTGCTTCTCGAACTTGCTTGCTTCCTTCATAAGTCAGAACCAAATTTTCATAGATGTGTTTTGTGTTGTTTCTTAGTCCCATTTCAAATTCCTTGAAGTTGATTGCATTGATCATCAAGGTTCTGAACTTGTGATGCATCTTGTACATCTTCTTCTATTCAACATCCATCTTTTGCCTTGAAATTTATGTATCATCATAATTTATTGAAGCAGTGTAGCCATCTTCCACTAAGTCCCAAAGTTTGGGATCTTGTAAGATAAAGAAACTCCCCCAACTTGTCTTTCCAGTACTCAAATCATTCACCATCAAACAAAGGTGGCCTGTTGATGTTTCCTCCAACAACTTCTTCACCAATCCAAACATTGTTGAACCCTTAGATCTTTGTTCAAATATTGTAAAGTGCTAATTTTGAAATTGGGCTCTTGATGCCAATTGAAGGTGCAAACACGAGAAATGGGTTGAATTGTGTTTGACTAAGTTGGATTATTTTTACTAATTAATTGGTTTGGGTTTGGTGAGTTACTTAGAATAAACATAGTAGCAATCGGGTTAAGTGATCAGAGGTAGAAGTAAAACAAGAACTACCAGATTAAAGTGATACAAGGGTTTATCCTGGTTTACCACCAATTTGGTAGCTACGTCCAGTCCCCTCACTTAGAATGTTTTAATCCACTAATTCAAAATTTGAATTACACATCATCTAACTCTCCAAGCTAGTCTTCTCAAAATAAAGTGGCACCAACATACATTTTTAGGAACACAAACACCTTGACCCTACAAACCAAGTCTTTTCAACCCAACCTGAAAACCTATAGATTGCTTGAGGAACACGAAAACCACTATCAGCCCGAATTACAAGAGTTTGGAACAAATTGGTTTTCTTCTAACAAGCTAATTATAACAATGACTCTCACACTACACCTTAATCTTATGAACTCTAATGTCTTTGGAAATCTTGTGCTTGTGAGTTCTCTTATATTCTTCTTCAATCTTGAGTATCTATTTATAGAATAGATTTGGGTTTCTCCTCTATCCTTGCAAATTTTGAATAATATATTTATGAATAATAAATAATAAATGTATCTTCTTATGATTGTTTCTTCTTGTAAACAATTCTTTATCATATCTGCTAGTAAAAAATTCATATTTTCTTGAAGATTCTGATCAACTCTTCTTGTAAATAATTCATATCTTCCTATAGATAAATCTTGATCAAATTTTCATGTAAATAATTTGTATCTTCTTGTGATAAATCTTGATCAAATCTTCTTATAGATAAATCTTGATCAAATCTTCTTGCAAATAATTAATATCTTCTTATAGAAAAATCTTAATCAAATCTTCTTGTAAATGATGCATATCTTCTTGTGATAAATCTTTATCAAATATTCTTGTAAATAGTTTAAATCTTCTTAAGCGATGTAAAACTAGTCTAAGAGAAACATTTTACACTACTTTTTAGATTAGATTTACATCGCTTTTTAAAATGTATCTATTACATCGGGTTTTTTTGTTATTGAAACGTTGTAAAACTAGTATAAGGATACACCTATTACAACGTTTTTTTTAAGAAAAACATTGTAAAACTAGTATAACAAGCATACTATATATGCACCTATTACAATATTTTTTTAAGAAAAGCGTTATAAAATTAGTATAAGAAATGTGCTATATATGCATCTATTACAACATTTTTTTTAAGAAAAGTGTTCTAAAACTAGTTTAAGAGAAGCGCTGAGTGCTATATATTTATACCTATTACAATATTTTTTAGATTATAAATAACATTGTTGTATCTTATAACAACACTAGATACTACAACGTTTTTAAGCGTTGTAAGGAGCTTAAAAAAATCATTGTAAAATGTTATTTTTGGCGTATTAATTTGTGATAAATTATTTCTCTTGATGAGATTTGAGTCTTATAATGGATGAAATACACTTTCTCTCTCTCACTATTTCTTGTGTGATTTCACTCATGATGGTTGGTTACTCTAGATATATAAAATCAAAGGAAAAACTCATGATTGTTGGTTACTCTAGTTATTAAATTATATGAATAAAATCAAACAAAATAAACTAAAAAAAAAATACATCAAGTTAATGTGGTTGAATAGAGGATGATTTCCATTTAAAATCTCCATTATACACTAAATTAAAATTTACATATTAAAATGTCATTTTTTTTACCTTTATAAGGTGGCAAGCGAGGATGCGACCACTTGAAGGATAATTTTTTTTCTTTAGTAGAAGATGGCATCCTGAGATGCGACTATCTATAGTTTTTTTTTTTTTTTTTTTTA
>JBBPBT010000240.1:371395-391239 GCA_037974875.1 Cicer bijugum
ATCGTTTTCGTATTCTAGAAAATAAATTGATGAAATAATTGACAGATGATGTGGCGATTCCATAAAAATGTTTTTCATATTTTGAAAAGATTTGTGGTAATCAAAAAGAAATCTTTAAACAAATTTGGTTGGAATAGAAGTCCTTTTCTATTTATTTGTATTCCCTTTACTTTCAAAATAGAAAGATCAAAAGAGTTCAAATATTTGTAGAATTTCAAAATGCAGATAGAATTGCATTTCATTAATTAGTATTAATAAAATAACTAAATTAAACAGTTAAAAAATTCCAAAAAGTGACTATAAAACAATTCCGATAGTTTGATCCCTTAACTCAATTAAGAGTAACAATAGAGCCCAATTCTTCCCCATGCTACAAAAAGGTAAAGGGAAAATGTAAAAACTACCATTAAAGTAGCCTAAATAGAATTATTATATCCATGTAAATTTTATATTTTGTATCTGTAAATATGAATGAATTATTTCATTATTGTTTACTATTTTTTCTTGTATGGTTTTCTTTTTGTTTTCCATAAAAATTGGATCTCAGTTTGAAACAAGCTATAGTCCTTACCCCATAATTATATTGAAGCACAAAATTGGTTAAAAATCACATGGCGTTTTGAATAAAAACCCTCTATTTATTATTTTCTTTTTTAATCTAATTCTATATATTTTATTCTACGTTTTCTATAGAAAATATAGAATAGAACATACAAAAAATCTATTATTCTAAATATATATTGAATTTGTTATAGTTTATTGTTTGTTGTCCCCATGAGTCAAATAAAAACATATGATTTCTATAGTAACAACCAACTAAAAGATTTCATGATATCCTTTCTAAAGTTGTTCTATTTAATATGATATTTCATAGAATAAATGATAAATGGATATAGTAGATTTTTATTTTTTTTTTGCTATTCAAACTACTAAAATAAAAGAGACCTTCTAGAATCTAAATAGAAATGACATAAGATCTTAGAGTTTAGCTACTTTACACAATTCAATCAAATAAAATATATCCAGTTTACGATTTCATCTTTGTCAAAAAAAAAAAATTCGTGAAAAATGTATCAATTTTTTTATGTTAAAATACCGTGTCACTCCTAAAAGAATACACAAATTAACTAAAACAATTCACAATTGTCGCGTCCGGTTTGTCCGCGAAAAAGGAGTCGCCACCAATTTTAATTTTATTAAAGGAAAAATTGGATAAAACCTAAAATAATATTTTTCAACCAAAAATTTGGATTCGGGAGTCGATTACGAGTAGGGAAGTATTATCACCCTACAACGTCCGTTAAAACGGTTACCCTATAATTAATTATATACAAACTATTTATTTATTTATTTATTTATTTTTACCCCAAAAAGAATAATAAAAAAAATTAAATTATTTACATTAATGATAGAAGAAAAATATAATTTTTTTATTAATTTGGTTTGACAAGGGGAAGACCTTGCTCCTACGTATCCCTAGGTGAAATAGGGAAATCAAAACACACGTAGTTCTTGGATAGAAAATATTTGTGTGTTGACCGATTTTATTATTATTTTTATTTATATGCGTATTAAAAAAATAAAAATGTAATAATAATAATAATGATAAATATAATAATAATAATAATAATAATAATAAATAATATTTGTCTATTTTAACGAGAAAAAAAAAGAAATTAGTTTTTTTTTAAGAAAAAATTTCCGTAGCGTGGCGGTTTGTGAACGAGACAAATGGACACGACAGTGAAATAATCTGTTAAATAATTTGCTCGTACGTTGTCGGATCTGTCGCGACACAAATGCCACCAACGATTGAAAGTAAATAATATGGTGTAGCGAGCGAGGATGAATTTCATCCGGCGGCAACAACCATTAATTCTAATCTTAAGGGTAAAAACATTTATCCGTTATAAATTTTTTTTATTTGATAAAGACATATTATGAATTTTTTTATTAAATTACAATATGACAAAATTTATTTTCTTGATCTATAGACTTCAACTAGTTATATTTTTTATTATTTTATATTACAAAGAAGACAATTTTTAGGATTAAACAATTTAAAAAATAAAATGAAAGCTTAACATATGAGTTTATTTTTATAAAAAAAAAATAGAAAGAGAAAAAATATATATATATATTAAAAAACAAAGATGTAAAATAAGAAAAAAAACTAATAAACAGACTAGAGAAAAGAATAAGAAAATGGTACCTTACTAGACTGATTACTTCAAGATCAGATTCTCTCCTTCTCTTTTGCTAACTAATCTCTCTATTCTCTCTATTTTTTTTGTACTCTCAGTTTGTCTTTCCAATTGTGCTCCTTTTGTGCTCTTTTGGCAGACTATTTATAGATTTTTTGGTGTAGATTTCAAAAGACAAAAGAATAATTGTCAATTGATTACTATTAATCTATTTTTCGGTTTCTTTTCTTTTAATTGACCACAATTATACCGATTCTTATTGTCATTGATTCATTTCTTCGGTTTTCTTTTCGATTCAATTGATTACCATTATTCTGATTTTTATGACTATCAATCAATTTCTTTTCAGTTTTTTTTTTCATTTATTTTGATCATCATTGCATCAATTTTTATGACAATCAATTCATTTCTTTTTAGTTTCCTTTATTTATTTATTTATTTATTTATTTATTTATTTTTATATTTTAGAGAAGAATCTGAACAAGAATTAGAGGCAAACAAGAACCGAAAACACTTGTGATTGTTTAAAGCTTATATTCCTAATTATTTAATTTTATTTTTGTATTTCTTTATATATTTATTATTATTGTCATTATTATTATTATTATTTCCTTTTTTTTAATAAAAAGTAAAAAAATAAAAATCGGACAAAATTAGGTGTCTACAACAATTAACAAATAGTATTACACTATATCATATATCAACAATTAACATGTAAAAGTTTATTAATAGGTAGTAGTTGAATTGCTAACTAGAGCGTTAAAGTTTGTTGTTCTAGATTAGTTAGTTTATCATTTGATATTATGTAGTTTATCTATATATATAGTTTGTTCTATCAATTTTATTATATTTTATCTCTTCAATTGCATAATTTATAATATGATTAATAACTTGGGTAGTGATTTAAGAAAATTGAATAATCTCTTTACATTGAGGTAAAGATTATTGCTAACAAGAACATTGCATTTGTTTATTATTGTATTTATATAGAAATATTATTTAAGTAGAAAAGAAAAAGAAAAAGAGTAAAAATCTGAAAAATATAATAAAGATCAAGTTGGGTGGTTGTCAATGTGACTAAGGGAAAGAGTCCAATTAAAGGGAGGGAGAGAAAATTGAGCAAAGAAATGAGAAAATAAAAGGACGTAGAGAGGGAGATGCAATGTCAATTTCTCAAAATCATAAAGATTTGAATATATGTTAGTAATTTATAAATAGTTTAATAATGTATTATTATTATTTATAAAAAAAATTAAAAAATACAGGGATTTCGTGGCCCCTATCCGCTCCCGAGAATATCTGCCGCTGGGGAGCATATTGAAGATTTACATGCTAGAATTGAGCAATTACAAAATCAAGAAAATCATGGTGGTATTATGAGGTATGTTGAAGAGAAAAGACATGTAGAACATAAAAATGAAGATCAAGAAAAAATGAGAAGTATATTATATTATGAATATATTAGAGATTTTGTATTAGACTTGAAGTATGTGGAATATCTTTATCAAAATGCACATGCAAAAGAGGCAAGAAAAATAAAGAAGTTAGCCTTGAAAGAGAAAAAGAAAATAAATGAAAGAAATACGAAAAAGAAAAAGATAAGTTAGCCTTGAGAGAGAAAAAGAAAATTAAAGAAAAGAAAGAAGAAAAGGAGAAACATTTGAAAGAAAAAGAGCAAGATATTGACTCCAACTATTTGTCTAATGCTGGTAATTCTCTTTTGCAAGTGCTTGAAGAATTGTCTCTAAAAGAGAAATGTCATCAATACATTGACTTTGAAAGCAACGAGAAAGATGACAGTAAAATTGAAAGTGAGATGAATGAAACAATGTTAGTGCTTGAAGGTGATTGGTCAAAGGTTCCTCAAAAGGATGATTGCAAGGAAATTATTGAGTCATCATTTGTTCATGATGAAGAGAATGTCCATGAGACTAAACTTGCTTAGCAACCTTTGCAAATACAAAGTAACTTATTGTTTGCCACCAATTTCAATCCAAAGAAGGTAAATTTGGTCATGAATACCAACTTCAAAAGGTATAACTTTATCCCCATCATTAGAATTTCTTACCTTGATCATAAATGTGATAAAATGTTAATTATTCAAAATGAAAATGTGTTTCACCAACTTATTACATTTGATGACTTTTCCAAATTTTCATTTGACCCTAGTGGATATGATGAAATTGTGGTTTATTTGGATTATTTCTTCATGTATGGTAAAATGGATTTTAAATTTGTGGTCGAATTTTTTCAAGAAGAAGGACCTCAAGAGCATGAAGATAATTTATATATTAATAAATTAAGACGAACTTTATTTATTTTAATTCGGTTTATAATAATTATTTGTTTGCTTTGATTTGGAATTGTAATAGTATTAATATAGATTTAGTTTATGTTACGTGTAAGTGAAGATAATTTGCTTTCTTACATTAAATTTATTTTAGAAAAATATGATGTAAGCCTAATATAGGTCTAGAGAATGGTGTTACTTATGATCTATTTAGGTTTAGAGATAGTATTACTATAAATATGCATTTTTAACCTCATTGAGACAAGTTTGAAATGAATTAGAATGTTTCTTATGAGAATGGTGAATGAGATGAGTCTCATCTTTGAGTTCTTGGATTAGAACTTGCTCGAATATTATCAATAATTTCTTTACCATTGTGTCGATTCCTGATTGGCTTATCAATCTTCTAGATTGTGGCACCTTCCTTCTTCATCTTCTCAATCTAATCTATCTTTATTTCTTTCTTTTTCCTTTTATTTTGTCACTTTCTTTGAAGAAATCATTTGATAGATCTTTCATCTCGTGTGAAAGCCACTCCAAATCCACAGCATTACCTATCCCATTAGGAACTACAAATTTTTTGGTACACCATATTCATGTATTTACAATTCATGTGACAATATTAATACTCCTGAAAAGTGTTCTATTTGATTGTAACTCACAATTGATACCGAATAAAGAAATCTTGTTTTTTGTTTTCCTTGTGATGGATTCGGAAGAGGGGGTACATGCCAAGTATCCGCTTGGGATCACGTCTACTTTGGATTATTTTAGATCTACAATTCAATTTCTATATTAATAATCAATTTCAGTTGGAAAAGTGTAAGATCCTTAATTTTAAATTCTAATCTATGTATTTTGGAGAATTTAGTGTTGAATTTCTTAGGCTTTTTAGCCAATTTTATGACATTTTATGAGTTAAATGCCAAAAATATCTTTTTGGAGACCCGATTAAAATTATTTGTCGATGAATAATTTTATTTAATTACGGTGAATTTTTTGTCGAAGAAAAAAATTTCTGAGATATAACATTTTTCAGAAAAATTCATCTACCCATTGGATTGCGGCGAAAGTAGATATTTTTTTGAAAAAATAGTTTGTGATGTAATGTGAGGTGACAAGCATAATTATGATTTTTATAAAAATATTTAGATATTTGTTTAGATATTTATTATTATTATTATTATTATTATTATTAAAGAAAAGGTAAAGAATAAAAGGAAAAAGAGAAACAGAAAGCCAAATGAAACGAATTCCTTCTTCTTATTCTCTGTTCAAAGCTTTTGAAACCAAAACGCATTAACTCAAACCTCTATTTTTCTTCGACTTCTGAGCTTTATTTCGAGAAGTGACAGAAGTGAAAGTTATTCATCACCACGTTGTAGTGTTATTGAGCTAACTTTTGAAGCGACGTCACGAACTAAAATTTTACTGAAATTAATTGCGGTGTCGTAATCGCTTGTTAAAGCTACCGTTAAGGTAAGGGCTCCTTCCAAACTTTTAGTTTGCATTTAGGACATTATATGTGATTTTTTGAAAAAGAAATTTGATGTATTTGATGTGTGAATTTGTAGAAAATGAATTTAATGTGATTATGTGTGATTTAGTAGAATTTAAATTTGAGGTGTGGTTTGTGATGATCTATATTTGATGTGATTTATACGTTCATAATTATTATTATGAATTTTTGAGATGTGATTTATTTGCGGATTTTGTGAAAAATGAATTGATGAAATTTGGTGGGTTATGTGTAAAAATATGAAGTTTTGAAATTGGGTGAGTTATGTTTGAATTGTTGAAATTTAATTGAGGTGTTATATGTGTGTTGTGGAATTGAATTGATTGTTGTTGATGAGTTTGAGTTACGTAATGAGTTATTTTCAAATAAATGAGTATGAACTGAAGTTGAAATTTTACAAAAAATTTAGAGTTGTTAAAGTTGTGAAAATATTCAAATTTTAACTAAGTTAAAGAGTTTGAGAAAAAAGTTAGATTGAAATTAACGATGGTTAAAGTTTAAAATGTTACTCTTTTAATTACTCTTGGACAGAGTTTAACAAGAAAAAAAAAGTTTAGAGTATTTTATTAACTCAAAAATTTTGGTGTTTTAATAGTCGAATATGTGTATGTGAAATTTGGACAGTATTTGTTTTATTTAGTTTTAAGTAAATAATATAGATTATTTGGTTCTAAAAGTTTGATGTGTCAAAAAGATTTAATTTTGGAAATTTCGTTGTGGTTGGATTAATTTTATTGTGAACAAATTCTTATAAATATTTATGTTTATGTAGTTAGCTCCTTGAGTCTCGAAAAGGAATCGAGACCGTTGGCACCGAGTTAGCGGTGGGGAGAACTGTGATATATTAATGTTGTTGTGGTGATTTATGGTTGAAATTTTTGGAAATTGAATATGGGGGATTAATGTTTGAAAATTATAGTGACTCATGTTTGGTGAAATTGATGTGCTCATATTTAATATTATGAATTTTTGAGAAAAAATTTATGTGTGGATTGGTGGAAAGAGAATTTAATTCAATTTATGTGTGAATTGAATTTAGAAATGTGATTTATGTGTGTTTGTGGAAATTGAAATTGGTGTGAATAAATATGTTTGAGTATGCTCTCTGTTGTATTTGAAAAATCATTATTGTTAAATGGGTATTAAAAATGAGAAATCTTCTAATAGCTGCATTTACTTAATGATTATGGTGAAAAGAGTTAGAGTATGCTCATACATTTCATAGTACATGGTGACCGCGATGGGGCCATGGTGATAGTGGTGACCATGATGGGCCACGAGATCATGCCATGTGAATTGTTGGTTCATCTTATCCTTGTGGGGATTGTCGCGTCGTGCTGATTTGTGAGAGATTGCACTCTAGAATGTGCTGATTTGTGAGCGATTGCACTCTAGAAAATCGTGTTGGTCTGTGAGAGACTGAACGCTAGTAAATTGTGTTGGTCTATGAGCGACTGCACTCTTGTATGTCGTGCTGGTTTGTGAGAGACTGCACGCTAGTAAATCATGTTGATCCGTGAGAGATTGCACCTTGGTAATTAGTACTGGTCTGTGAGAGGCTGTACAATTATGATTTACGCCCTTCGAGGAGGGTTTTAGTTTGGAATTCTGAATTCATACATTTTGGCATATACGCATTGCATCAGGGTGCTTGGCACGCGAGTCATGTTTTTTATACTATGATTATTGTATATACATATTTGGTTGTTGTTGTTGTTTTGATTTGCCGTAATTGCTTTGAGGTGTGAAGTTGGGTTGATTAAGTTTTGATGTACTTATGTGTTCATAATTGATGTTTTTGAATATTCGATGTGTAATTGAAGTGTAAATTTGTTGAGATTAATTTGGTGTTAATTATGTGTTCATAATTGATAATATTAATGTTTGAAGTGTTAATTGATCCAGACCATTTTAGAATGAAAATCTGCATTTCTCGGTTGTATTCGGCTACGATAGTGTAGTATGTTAAAACTTCATTTTTCAACATTGTTTATGCATTTTTGTACATATGAAAACCCTTTCGAGGAGTATGCTAAGACGAAAGGTTCTTTTGGACATTTAAAAATATAAGAATTTTGTTATGTGATATTTATTAATTTCGGTTGGTGACCCTTTACAAATATTGTGGAAATCTGGGCTTTGCCCTCAGATGACAACCAGGATCTTCCCACCGGTTAGTATCCTGTAGATGGGGAGGTAGTTGGACACACCTGACTGGAGTTGTGCTAAAAGGATCTTGCGGGACGCGTGGAGATCACTCAGGTCGTATAATTTTTGTAGTATGATAAAATTAGGTGATTGTATAGGGACTAGATGTCTTTCTTTTGTGGTTGTATTTATTTCATTTCAAAAGAATGTATCTAGGATTACATTGTCTGATGACTTTTCTTTTGATGGGTCCATGTACCACTTTTTGATGTGAGGTGGGGGGGAGTTAAAATTCTCGGGGCAGTGCTTTTATACAAGTATGCCGAGAATACCCTAGGGGTATGTGCTATGTCTGATAGGTCTCATAGCCTGGTGTATTTTGATGTTTGAATACTTTGGATTTTTATTTCAAAAACTATTCCGCTGCGTGTAAATATTTGTTGACTTTGTCGTTATGTTATAACTTAAATATTTATCCAAAAGTATTTTTTTTGTTTTATTTCCTTGTTTTTAAAAAAAAAACAATACACTCGCGCTGTTAAAAATCGGAGTGTTACAGAAAGGCATTTGGATGTTTGGGATAGTATAAACAATCAAGGAGTAATAACTCATATCACAAGAGGAAATTTTGTGCAGAGGTCCATTACCATTAATAGGTGGCTCCGTGATAGCGTTTCCGCAAGTGTACTGAATCGTTGCAAGTAATAATAAAACGGTAGTACCGAGTGTCGAACTCAAGGATTACGTTTTACTATTGAATTATATTTAATTACTAAAATTGAACAAAAAAGTTCCCAAGTTGATTGAAATAATGTTTGAAATTAACAACAATAATAAAATTGATTTTTTATAATGAGAAAAATGTCAGGGATGAGTTTCACTTCGAATCCAACCTTGGTGTCTAATTTGATCCTAGTTACTGAATTCCTTTATTGAATTATTACCGAATTCTCTTTATTATTCTTGCTCTAATGTCTTAGTGACAGAACCTTTAATTCCAAAGTAACCCCTAATTCCTTAGTAGATTTAAGATTAGAATTAAGCATTATCGTATAGAAATTCTCTTGTAAATTATTGCTTTGCAACTAATTTAATTGGTTTCATGACCTGCATCTATCCCTAGACTACAAATTCATGAATTTCTCATCTCAAGCATTCGTAAAGTCCACTTCCGTTTCAAAATACAAATCGTAGAACATTTTAATGTTGATCAAGCAATAAAAAGCATTAAGCACAGAGACGAGAAAAATAATTCAATAAACTCATTCATAAAACTAGAAGTCAAATCAGAAAAATAAGGGTTTCATCTGGTTACACTCATCCCTAACAAATAGGGTTTAGTTACTCATGACAGAGATACAAAAGATAAGGATTAAAGAAGAATTACAAGAATGATTCATGGATGATTCTTGATAAAACTGCTTCAATGGCGTTAGAAACGGCCGTCTTTGAGTTTCTATGCTCTGGCACAAGTCTCCCAAGTTCCCAAGAGTCAAAAAGATCCCTAAACAGTAAAAAATTGGGTTTTTATGATTGCTGATGCGCGTTACATGCTCCAGGCGCGCAGGGCGCGCCCCAGGCGCGCATTGGCAGTACTAAACAGCAGGAAATGCGCTCCAGGCGCGCAGGGCGCGCTCCAGGCGCACAGCATCTACTGTCTGACGTATTTTGCATTTTACTCATCTTTCGAGTCTGAATTTGGTCCCGGTGTCTTCATGAAAGTTGTATATATGGATCTTAGCTTTCATTAGCACTTGGATTGACTCCAATTGAACATCTAGAACTCCAGATATGGCTGAAATGCTCCATATAGGTCATGTTGATTTCTCACCAAAATTCAGCACTGCACTAAAACAAAGTAACAACGCAAAACTACGAAAAATCTCCACTTAATTAAGCAAATAATAACAAAAACATTTCATTAAATCAAATAACTAAAATCAACAAAATATATCAAATAACTCATTAAATTAACTAATGATTAAATATGAATAAGACTAAAATCAATATAAATTATGCATATGATGAAGAGTCATCACAACCCCAAACTTAATCTATTGCTTGTCCCCAAGCAACAATTAATTTCATATTTGGTGCAGTTAAAAGCAAACTTAAATTCAATTTCTCAATTCAAATCAAACTCAATTCTCAAAGTTTCAGCTACTACAAAACATCCATCATATTGTTTGGTTGCTTTCAAAAATAACGAGGTTTGTACACCTTGGCATTCATTTATCAAATTCAACCTCTCTTCACACAATCTCACCAAAATTTCTCTCAAGTGTTTAGAAGGGTTATGAATTTATCACTCAAATCCTAGAGCATGCATCACGCTACCATAGGCTTGAAGAAATTCTAGTTAGCAATCACAATGCAGCAAACACATACATTTTTGGAGGACTTTCGGGTTGTAATGGGGCTTAGGTAAGGGTAGGATATTTTGGGATAGTAGGCTTTATTACTTGGAGTTAGGCATATATTTCCCAATTATTCTACCATTTTTTTTCTTCACCTTTTCATTCTAGAGATTCTCAAACATTGACAAAAGAACCAAGAAGATATTATTTATCGTTTTTTTTTTCTTATTTTCTTTTTTTCTTCTTTTCTTCTTTTTCTTTTTTTTTTCTTTATTTTTTTTTTGTGAGAATCACCACCCCAAACTTAAAAGGTTGTTATCCCATGAGCAACCCCAAACTTAGAATTTGATCAAGACAAGACAAAAATTTTCTACCTAACTCCAAGTAAGGTGATGTAATTGAAGTAGGGTTTTTGTTTTGTAATGTGGCTAGTAACCGAAATAAAGGGGCAAGGCTCAAAGGGGCTAGCAAATGATAACATTTTCATAGGGTAGTTAGAAAGGCTCAAACGACCAAATAAAATTGCCTCAATGTATGCATAAATTACAAGTGATGCAAGTCAGAATTAGTGCAAGTTCTGAAGGGATAATACATGTCTGGATAATCACACAGCAAAGAATTTAAGTGTTTAGGCTCAAAAGCTCACAGCTAGGATAATAAGAGAGAGTATGAACTATCTAAATGATGCCAAACATGTCACTACAAAATTTATTTAGTGTTTTTTTTTTGAATACGAGTTAGACTTCAACAACCAAGCAGTAATCAACAATGCATGAATTAGTGAAACTTATCGAATTGAGCAATGATATGAGCAAAGAAATATAGTTTAAATTTCAAAATGTCAAACATAAAACTTAAGATCAAATGCAAGTTGTTAATAATTCTTCATCATAGTGCACGTTTACACACAATTAGAAAGAAACAAATTCAAATAACAAAAATAAGATTGCAAAAATTAAAGTTACCTCTACCTGTGGGTTATCTCCCACAAAGCGCTTCTTTAAAGTCATTAGCTTGACGTCTCAACTATTGTCAAGGGGGCATGTATGACAGGAAGAACACATCATCCTTCTCACCAAGAGATATGTAAGACCCATAATTTTTAAGTGTACTTTATGTATTTTAATGGATTTTGGTATTGAACTCAGGGGCTTTTTAGCCAAAGTTACTAATATTTTGGGAGTTTAAATGATCAAAAAGATATTTTTGCCGATTAAAATTACTCGTCGATAAATAAATTGATTTAACTGCGGTGAATCTTTTACAAAGAATTTAATGCGTTATGGGCGAAAGGGTAATTTGAATAAATATCTAGTTTTGAGATATTTGTTAAAAGTAATTAAAATATATATATATATATATATATTATATTTGGATGGAGGGAAATATAAATGAAAGAGAAAGGAAACATAAAGGAAAGAAAAGCCAAGGAAGGAAAAGAGAAAGATAGAAACTTCTTCTTCTTCTTCTTCTCTGTTAACGCAAAAAACCAAACCGTGAAACTCAAATTCTCCCTTCCTCCATTGTTGCTCGTTTTTTTCTCCCTTTTCTTTCCTTAGATTTCGAAATTGATAGTGGGTGATAGGAAAAGGATTTCTCAACTTCACTCTTCCTATTTGATTCGAAAACGGAGAAAAACGGTATTAGGGATTCAAACTCAAATCTCCCCATTTCATCTAGATCTAAGCGTCGTTTCAAGAAGTGATAGAAGGGAAAGTTGCTCACCACTACACTACGGTGCTAGTGAGCTAACTTTGGAAGCGGCGTTGCGAGCGGAGGTTTTTACCGGATTTGCTCACGGTACCGTAATCGGACGTAAAAGCTAAAGTGAAGGTAAGGGCTCCTTCCAAACTTTTAGTTTGCATTTAGGGACTTACTTGTGGTTGTGTGGAAAAGAATTTGGTTAGGGTTAAAGTAAGGTTTTATGGAGAATGAATTTTAAACCCATTTATGTATGATTTTGAGTATATGAAACTTGTTGTGTTTGAGTGATGGATTATGTTGATTTGTGTTCGTTGTTTTGACGTATTCTAAATTGATAACTAATGAAATTTGAGTTTTTTTTGTGTGGTTTGTGTGGAAAATGATTTAGAATGAAGTAGGGATTGATTGTGAAAGTATGTGTGAGTTTGTTTTGTGTGGTTTGTGTGGAAAATGATTTGGAATGAAGTAGGGATTGATTGTGAAAGTATGCGAAAGTTGGTTTTGTGTGGAATTTGAAAACCATTAAGTTAAACGAGTATTAAGAATGGGGAATCTCTTAATGTCTTGTTTACTTAATGTGAGTTTGTGAAAATCGTTAAGTTAAATGAGTATTGAGAATGGGGAATCTCTTGATATATGCGTTTACTTAATGTCGTCGTAAAAATGATTTTCATGGGGAAATGAATTGTTGTGTTTTGGCGTGAATTGTGTATTAAATTCGTGAATATGTTTGAGTTTGTTCTGTGTGGGATTTGAAAACCATTAAGTTAAATAAGTATTAAGAATGGGGAATCTCTTAATATCTTGTTTACTTAATGTGTGTTTGTTTGTTTGAAAATCGTTTAAGTTAAATGAGAATTAAGAATGGGGAATCTCTTAATGTCTCGTTTACTTAATATTTGTTTTGAAAATCGTTTAAGTTAAATAAGTATTAAGAATGGGGAATCTCTTAAAGACTTATTTACTTAATGTTGTTTTGAAAATTGTTTAAGTTAACTGGGCGTTAAGAATGGGGAATCTCTTAATGTCTTGGTTACTTATTGTTTGATATGGTAAATCGTGCTGACCCGTGATAGGTGGCACCTCGGTAAACTGTACTGACCCATGATAGGTGGTACGTTTACGATTTACATTTGGTAAGTTGTGCTGACCCGTGATAGGTGGCACCTCGGTAAGCAGTGCTGACCCGGGATAGGTGGTACCCTTACGACTTACGCTTTTTCGTTTGGTAAATTGTGCTGACCCGTGATAGGTGGCACCTCGGTAAATAGTACTGACCCGGGATAGGTGGTATGTTTACGATTTACGTTTGGTAAGTTGTGCTGACCCGTGATAGGTGGCACCTCGGTAAGCAGTGCTGACCCATGATAGGTGGTACCCTTACGACTTACGCTTTTTCGTTTGGTAAATTGTGTTGACCCGTGATAGGTGGCACCTCGGTAAACAGTACTGACCCATGATAGGTGGTACGTTTACGATTTACGTTTGGTAAGTTGTGCTGACCCGTGATAGGTGGCACCTCGGTAAACAGTATTGACTCGTGATAGGTGGTACGTTTACGACTTACGTTTCTTGGTGAATTGTGTTTGTCCGTGAGAGACTACACCTTGATAAATTGTGAATTGTTGGTTCTTTTTGTTCGTGTGGGTATTGTGTTATAGTGTTAAATGTTATGTTTTGGAATTTGGTGATAACATGTTGATTGCAATACCATTTTGAAACTCATGATGATGTAGTATTGTGTTATAAGTGTTAAGCGTTATGTTTTGGAAGTTGGTGATAGCATGTTTGATTGCAATACTATTTCGAAATTCATGATGTTGTAGCGATTACGTTATAAGTGCTAAGTGTTTTATTTTGGAATTTGGTGATAACATGTTGATTGCAATACCATTTCAAAACTCCTGATGTTGTAGTAATTGTGTCATAAGTGTTAAATGTTATGTTTTTGGAATTTGGTGATAGCATGTTTAATTGCAATACTATTTCGAAACTCATGTTGTTGTAGCGATTGCGTTATCAGTGCTAAGTGTTAAGATTTGGGATTATGTATGAATGTGATTGAGTTTGTTTATGAATTTTTGAAAGAATACACAGGGAAATCGATTTACCAAATCGATTTGATGAGTTACAGGGGCCCTATTTTGCACGAAATCAATTTATCCAACCGATTTTGTAAGTTGTCTTTCAAAATCATTTAAGCAATCGATTTGGGAAATCGATTTGGATACAATTGGATTCAAGTCAGGGGCTTCGTTTTCCCGAAATCGATTTACCCAATCGATTGGATTCAATACAGGGGCTCTGTCTGTCTGTCAATCGATTTACCCAATCGATTGAGTCAATCGATTTACCCAATCGATTGATTTAAGCCCAGAGTTCAGTTTTCACTAAAAACTTTCAGGAAATTGATTTCCCCAATCGTTTGGTTCAGTGGGAAATCTTATGTTGAGTTTGATAATTGATTTCTCAATTGATTTATCAATGTTTTGGTGAGTTATGTATTACTTGATGAGTTGATAACTCTATTTGATGTCATTTACATTTGGCAAGCTTTACATGAACTTTTAGCATGTGGAAAACCCTTCTAAGATGTATGATAAATTGAAAAGGTTATTTGTGCATTGAAAAACTTAAATGTTATGTGTTAACTGTTAATTTCGGTTGGTGACCCTTTACAACTATTGTGGAAATCTGGGCTTTGCCCTCATATGAGAGTCAGGATGATCCTACCGGTTCGTACCCTCCGGAAGGGAATATCGATGGGAGTGCTTGATTGGAGCTACGTTAGGAGAATCTCACGGGGCGCGTGGAGATTATTCAAGGCGTATAGTTTTTGGTTATGTATAGAATGATCAGACTAGGTTGTCACTCAGGACACATATGTCTTTCTTTTGGGTTATCTTTATGTTAAGTTGTAAGGACGTACATGTATTATTGTTGACATCAGAACATGCTTTGGATTTATATTTTGAAAAACTCTTCCGCTGCTTGTAAATTTTAATGACTTAATTATTATCCAAAGGTTTTTCCTTATTTATTTCTCTGTTGTATTTTAATTTCTTTCAAAAAAAAAATACACCCTCGCTTTGAAAAACAGGGTGTTACAAGATACATATTTCAAGTGAGGAGGAAATTGCTTGAGTTCAATCAGTGGTGTCTTTTTCTCTGAGGGCTTGTCTTCATTCCCTTTCAACTCCTCCCATCTAGTAGGAAAATGGGGGGAGTAGGATGGTGCTGCTTCTAACATGGCCAAGACCTCTTCCACCTTTCGATATTCACTTTCTTTAACAATGTCTTGGGGTAGGCATAACACTCTTTCTAATGGAAAACCGGATGCTTGATGCTTCATTTCTTCGTTGACTATCGCATCTAAAATCTCAATTCGATTGCAATCTTCTCTTTCTTTTGAATGTTCCATGGCTTTTAAAATGTTAAAAGTGACAGTTTCTTTATTTACTTTTAAGGTTAAGGTGCCATCTGCCACATCAATCATAGCTCGCCCTGTTGCTAAGAATGGTCTCCCCAAAATCAAAGGAATGTCATAGTCCTCATCCATGTCTAGTACCACGAAATCCACTGGAAAAATGAACTTATCCACTTTAACCAACACATCTTCCACCACTCCGTAGGGGTGTTTCATCGAGTGATCCGCAAACTGTAACATCAGTTGTGTGTCTTTGACTTTTCCAATGCCTAGTTTTTTGTATATTGAAAGGGGCATAAGACTTACACTAGCCCCAAGATCACACAAAGCCTTCCCAAAAGTTCTATTTCCAATAGCGCACGGGATTGAGAAACTTCCCGGATCATTGAGCTTCGGTGGCAGCTTCTTCTGTAGTATAGCACTACACTCTTCGGTAAGCATAACTGTTTCACCGCTGATTTTTCTTTTTTTCGACAGCATCTCCTTCATGAACTTGGCATATGTTGGCATCTGTTCTAGTGCTTCTGCAAAAGGAATGTTAATATGTAATTTTTTAAAAACATCAAGAAACTTACCAAATTGTTTTTCAGTTTCTTCCCTCCTTAATCTTTGAGGGAATGGAAGTCGAATTTCTGGTTTTGGCAGTGGTTCCCTTTTTTGTACCACAGGTTCTTGTTCCTTTTCAAAAGCGATGTGATCCTCAATTGTTGTCGGTGTGGCCATTTCCTCTAGGTGGGTTGAAGTCACAGTACTTCTACTCTAGTTGGCTTCAGGTGGAACTTGTTCACTCACCTTGCCACTCCTCGTGGTCATTGCATTAACATTGTTTCGTGGATTCGGAACTGTGTCACTAGGCAGATTTTCAGACGTTCTTTGTGCCATTTGTTGAGCAAGTTGACCCACTTGAGTCTCCAGATTCTTTATGGATGCAGAGTGATTTTTCTGGATGGCTATTGACTCTTCAATGAAAGAACTTGTGATTGTCGCAATTTTCTCTATAGCACTCTCCCAAGCAGCCTTTCTAGGTGGAAATTGGTTTGTTTGAGCTCCTTGTTGACCCTGAGATCCACCTTGATGATCTCTCCAGGAAAAATTTGGATGATTTCTCCAACCAGGGTTGTACGTATTAGAGTAGGGGTTATTATGTCTGTTGTTATTACTCACAAAATTCACCTGTTCTAGTTCTTCTACCTCATTATCATCCAGTGCTACACAAACTCCAGTTTTATGTGTTCCTCTACAAAGGTTACAATTAGCGCTGCCATCCCCTTCTTTATCTCAACGGCAATAACATTTTTTATCTGTTCTGAGAGCAACATCCCTTGAGCCAACCCAACCTCATAAGCATTCAATTCCAGCATACCACTTTTTGATTTGCTTTCGCAATTTTTTTTTTTCTAGATCAAAGAAAAGTTCAGCTGAGGACTCGCCTCGCATACAAGGTTAGACAAAGTATGAGTAATGAACAGTTAAAGAAAGATAAATAATTAAGTAAAAATAAAAGAGTTTTAAACAATAATTCTTTTTTTTTTTCATTTAGAAATAAAATAAAAGAGAAAATTTTATTGCAGAGCAAAAAATTTCAATTCAGTAAATAAATTAAATTCAATAGTGATATGGCAATCCCCGACAACGGCGCCAAAAACTTGATAGCGTTTCAGCAAGTGTACTGAATCGTTGCAAGTAATAATAAAACGGTAGTACCAAGTGTCGAACTCAAGGATTGCGTTTTACTATTGAATTATATTTAATTACTAAAATTGAACAAAAAGGTTCCCAAGTTGATTGAAATAATGTTTGAAATTAACAACAATAATAAAATTGATTTTTTATAATGAGAAAAATGTCAGGGATGAGTTTCACTTCGAATCCAACCTTGGTGTCTAATTTGATCCTAGTTACTGAATTCCTTTATTGAATTATTACCGAATTCTCTTTATTATTCTTGCCCTAATGTCTTAGTGAATGAACCTTTAATTCCAAAGTAACCCCTAATTCCTTAGTAGATTTAAGATTAGAATTAAGCATTATCGTATAGAAATTCTCTTGTAAATTATTGCTTTGCAACTAATTTAATTGGTTTCATGACCTGCATCTATCCTTAGACTACAAATTCATGAATTTCTCATCTCAAGCATTCGTAAAGTCCACTTCCGTTTCAAAATATAAATCGTAGAACATTTTAATGTTGATCAAGCAATAAAAAGTATTAAGCACAGAGACGAGAAAAATAATTCAATAAACTCATTCATAAAACTAGAAGTCAAATCAGAAAAATAAGGGTTTCATTTGGTTACACTCATCCCTAACAAATAGGGTTTAGTTACTCATGACAGAGATACAAAAGATAAGGATTAAAGAAGAATTACAAGAATGATTCATGGATGATTCTTGATAAAACTGCTTCAATGGCGTTAGAAACGGTCGTCTTTGAGTTTCTATGCTAGGGCACAAGTCTCTCAAGTTCCCAAGAGTCAAAAAGATCTCTAAACAGTAAAAAATTGGGTTTTTATGATTGCTGATGCGCGTTACGCGCTCCAGGCGCGCAGGGCGCGCCCCAGGCGCGCGTTGGCAGTACTAAACAGCAGGAAATGCGCTCCAGGCGCACAACATCTGCTGTCTGACGTATTTTGCATTTTTCTCATTTTTTGAGTCTTAATTTGGTCCTGGTGTCTTCATGAAAGTTGTAGATATGGATCTTAGCTTTCATTAGCACTTGGATTGACTCCAATTGGACATCTAGAACTCCAGATATGGCTGAAATACTCCATATAGGTCATGTTGATTTCTCACCAAAATTCAGCACTGCACTAAAACAAAGTAACAACGCAAAACTACGAAAAATCTCCACTTATTTAAGCAAATAATAACAAAAACATTTCATTAAATCAAATAACTAAAATCAACAAAATATATCAAATAACTCATTAAATTAACTAATGATTAAAGATAAATAAAACTAAAATCAATAGAAATTATGCATATGATGAAGAGTCATCACTCTGCGATTTCTTATGGGCACAAGCATCCCAGGTAATTTAGTCTTATGGTTCTTCATTATATGTATATAGTATTTTTTTTTTCATAGGTGTCCATTTTTTACGGATTTTGAGTTTAACGTTTCTATTCAACAGACGTGTTTCATTGGACTAAAAATGGGACGGAAGAAAAGGATTCCAATTGTTAATCACTCCTAAACTCTTCCTTCATGTGTTTTTGTTCGAATGGAGAAATAATTATAAGAGTTAAATTTGAATACAATTTCAAACAAAAAAAATAAAAAGCAATAAAAAAGTCTACCGAAAAAAGATTTTTTTTTTTTTAAGTTGATTGTCAAATAAAAGCTTTAATGCTACAACCAGCCCATAAATAGTTAAAGCTACCATAAAAGCAAGACTAAGTATTAAAATACCCCTTATTTTGTCATTTGCTTTCGATTGTCGCGCAATCTCTTCTATAGCTTGCCCTGCAACTATGCTTTCACCAATTCTAAGTCCAATAAAAGCAAGCTCGACAACCAACCCTACAACAATAATAGAAGCAACATAAATAATTGGATTCATGATAAGTTGCTCCTATTCCAAATAAATAAAAGAAAAGCTTAATAATATAATAAACTAAGAAATTATGACTTATTATTTAATTCTTCATAATTATCTAGTCGAAGTATAATTCAAAATTTTAAATTGAATCATTCCTATTGAATTATCCAAATAACTTAGATATTCATTTTTTTCCTTTTTGTTTCTACCCATATACTTTTTTGTGAATACATACATTTTTTTTGCTCTTTATATTACATTAAGAGCCATTCTTTTAATTCTTTGTTCTTTCTTTTTTTAGTCATTCCACATTCAATTTACAATTATAAAAGATGGAATATATGTACTTTGTTTTTTTAATCCCCACCTAAATTTAGACTAATAACGAGACAAATTTATATGACATATACATGTGCTTCTTTCATACAATAAACCAATTAATTGTGTCTTAGATTCAATCGAATTCCATAATCATTATTTGAAAACCCCACCAAAAAATAAAGTGTTGTTTTCTACTTATTAGATTATATATACTAGATTATATATACACATAGTTCGATCCCTCACCCTATGCCTTTTTTTTTTAATACCTATTTTTCAAAGGACTTTCTTTTCTTTATTCATTAAACATCACTTTGATCAATTATTGAATA
>JBBPBT010000240.1:397076-417111 GCA_037974875.1 Cicer bijugum
AAAAAAAAAAAAAAAAAAACATTAGTGCTTTGGTCCATG
Source organism: Cicer bijugum (assembly GCA_037974875.1). Taxonomy (NCBI): domain Eukaryota; kingdom Viridiplantae; phylum Streptophyta; class Magnoliopsida; order Fabales; family Fabaceae; genus Cicer; species Cicer bijugum. The sequence goes on from JBBPBT010000240.1 coordinate 397,116, forward strand.
CATTTATAATAGTTCTTATAAAAGCAAAATAAGGAAAACAGTTAGACAAAAAAAATTGTATATATAAAGTAAACTAATAAAATATAAATTTTATAAAACTAAAAATATATTTAATTTAAAATAAAAAATAATATATGTGTTTTACAACTCTTCCCTAAGAATAAGTTGTTATATAAGGGTAGTTTCAATTGTTTATATAAAAAATATATTATTGTGAGTTGGATTAAATGGGTGTATTTTACATACATATGTTTGTTAGAAGGAAAATTGCAATTGTAAAGTAAATATTCTTCTAATTTGTAATTTAGCTATAGTCACTGACAAATTTCTGATTCCATGATTAAGAACTGATTGTTTTTACACATTTTGGAATATAAAATTATCTAAATAGTTTTCATATTTTTTTAAACTTGTTAATTTTTGCCTTAAAGTTAATTGGAGGACAAGCTGACATTTTTTGTCCCATTTCCTACTAAGGCTACCCTTCAACTGCCACACCTAACTCTTATTATCTGAAGTAATTGCTTACAGTTAACATTATTTTTTTTACTTTAATGAATGACTGTGTTTTATATGTTTGTTTGGTGCACATGACCAAAAGGTTAGACAAATCTCATTCATTGCATTCTTAAAGTAAATGATGCATTAAATACGACATAGTACTAGTGGGGTCTACACAATACTCAAATGGGTAGGCAGATTAACTAAACCAATCAACAACACACGCAAAAGCACTTATTTTATTTAATGTTATCAATAAATTTGTGTCACATTGTTTACTTCACTGTCATAAATAATTTAAAAAATATTATTATTATTATTATTATTACTATTATTATTATTTATTGTCCGTGAAACACTATGCACTTATTAGAATCATTATAAATATGAATTTAAACTTAACTTTGATAAAAATTAAAATATATTTAACAATTTAAAAATTATAATTAAAGTGATGATGTAAAAACTCTTTATATTAATAGTGTTATATAAATTAAATTTTAAAAAATATACTAATTATACTAGAGTAGAATCTTTCATTAGTTAGATATATTTTATTAATATGTATAAATTGATCAAATGCAACAATTACTTTTAAAAAAATGAATTATATTTTTAATGAAAGTTGTGTATTCAATACATTGAAAATTGAAATACTCAATTTTTTCAATAAATAGTGACTCTATTTAAAATTCTTAGACAATATCTTTAAGGTACTCATTAGTAAGATTCATACAAAAAAATCATTTACATTTAAGAATAATCATAGTTTACATTATTTAATATTTTAAAATAATAAAAAAGTAATTATATTTTCTAAATTGTCCCACCTTTTTATTTGAATAAAAAATTAAGTAAATTAAAGATTATTTTATAAATAATAATATTAAGTATGATAAAATAAAATTAGTTAAGTTTTCCTTATATTTAAACAAAAATAAAAATTGTTATTTGTATTCAAAACTAAATTAAATAATTAATATTTAATGCATAAAAGACAACAGGTACTTTAAAATTAGCCACCATAAAGTGATAGAGTAATTCATAACTCCACTTTAGAGTATTACTAAAATAAATGTATGGCTCAACTGCTTTCTCAAAATATGTAAGGTTCATAATTACTTTATATTTTCCCAGTAGTCACTAGTAATATTTTTGACTAGTCAAAGTATCCTATTTTGAATTAATAAATAATATATGTATTATTTCCTCTTAATTGAAACTGATGTGTGTTTCTTATGAGTGCAGCTGAATTGCTTGGACTACCCTTAATTCCTGCATACAATGGAGCTGCAAGGAATCAAGTGTTTAATGGAGTAAACTATGCTTCAGCTGCTGCTGGAATCCTTGATGCTACAGGAAGAAACTTTGTAAGTTAAATAACAAAAAAATAAAATAAAATTTATTTGTTAAAAAAACTTCCTATTCTACTATTTTCAAAATAAAAATCTATAAAACTTCATCTAAAATTAATATTAATTCACAAATATTATATCGATTGATTTTATTATCAATTGAAAAAATAAATATTACACAAAACCAATTTCATTAATTTATAAAAGATTTTATGTTACAAAACATTTGAAAAACAAGTTTAGAACAAAAATTTTATAATTTCACCAAAATATTATAATAAACTTTTAAAAATATCTTATCTTAAAGATCATCTTATTGGACCGACCCTAATAAATTTAATAATTTTGTTTTTGTATTTTGAAATAATACATAAACTATCATTAATGAAGGTTGATTCAGTTGATAAAAATTAACTCAACCCACAAAATTGTAGATTTAATTTTCATTATCAATGTAAAAGACATCTACCTTACCTTACGAGTATCTGAAATCCAACTCATCCAAATGTTTTTTTTTTCTAAGTTCAACCAATTTATGACTTAGTTTCTATGTGATGGTAGATATTATCTTTATGTATCTTAATTGGTTAATTAATCTTTTGATTAGGTTGGGCGCATACCATTTGATCAACAACTTAGGAACTTTGAAAACACATTGAATCAAATTAGTGGAAATCTTGGAGCAGATAATATGGCAACACAACTATCAAGGTGCATATTCTTTGTTGGAATGGGAAGCAATGACTACCTAAACAACTATCTTATGCCTAATTATAACACAAGAAATCAGTACAATGGACAACAATATGCTGATCTCTTGGTTCAAACATATAACCACCAACTCACTGTAAGATTTCTTTACTCTAAAATTTGAACAATCAAGTATTTGGTTGTTGTCGATTATATATTCTTTGCCAAACAATGTCTAATGTTTTTGTGTGCTACAATAGAAAATCCTAAGTGGCTTTTTTAAGAGGACTTTAACAAATTAAGAGTGTGTCTTGAAGAGCTGCTTATTTAGACTTATGGCATAAGTAATTGTACAAATGTTTGAGGGATATTATGAAATCATTGTTGATAATTGTCGTTAGCTTGTTAAAAAAAACCAAAATAACTTTTACGACCAAATTACAATTTATATGAAAATAGTTTAATTATATTTTTTCGTTGACTATAGAAATTGTTTATAACCACCAATTTAACTAAAGTATTTGAGAGAACTTGTGAAAATAACTCATATTTATATAAGTTGTTTTCAATTTACCATAATAAATTATCTATGATAGTTTTTTACAATAGTGAACAATTTATATAAAAATAATTTAATTAGATTTTTTTCTTTGATTATAGAAATAGTTTATCCACAATTATTTTCATGGTATACATTTATTCAATAAACACTTAGTTTAACCAATCATACGCTGATTTAGTAAGGACATATAAAAATGAACAACATTTTATACAATTTTTACATGGCTAATTATTTCCATATATCTTGTGTGTTAGCTAGTGCTACTACTTTGTGATCAAAGGTTAATTTAAAGTAAAAATGATCGGTTTCATAATGTGTCTTTCATAGAGACTTTATAATCTTGGAGCAAGGAAATTTGTGATTGCTGGATTAGGGCTAATGGGATGTATTCCAAGCATATTGGCTCAAAGCATGAGTGGAAAATGCTCTCAAGAAGTGAACTTGTTAGTGCAACCTTTCAATGAAAATGTGAAAACCATGTTGAGCAATCTCAATACTAATCTACCTGGTTCAAGATTCACATTCCTTGACACTTCACGCATGTTCCAAGAAATCCTTCTCAATGCTAGAACTTATGGTATGATTCAAAACATAAAACTTCACACACCAATTTTATATGAAAGATCTTATTGTATTTCATATTGCTTGATGTTTCATGTATATATATATATATATATATATATATATATATATATATATATATATATATATATATATATATATATATATATTCTAACACATTATATGTTGTATTGATTTTAATCAATATGATAAAAATTCGGCCGAATTGACTTGTTCAATTAGGAACTAGCCAATTTGTTGGTCAATCTAATCATAGTTGTACTATAATATAGTTGAAATGAGTTGAACCTATTGAAGGATAGTTCGACCAATTTTATTGATTTGTCATAGTATATTTAATATTATAACTTTTTAATTTTAATCCTTAAAAAAAGTTTATTCAAGTTTAGTCCTTAATTCTAACACATCTTTTTGTATATGGTTATGATTTTAATTAATGTTTTTTATTGAATCGAAGCATTTGGATAATAGTTAAATTATAATTTTGACTCTTCCTTGATGTTTTGGTCCAAGTTATACCATAGTATTTGAATTAAAATTGAATCGGATTAAGCTGGTTAAAAAACCCTCGTTGGTTCGATATCATTTTATATATATTGTATTTAACACTTTATAATGCAAATTTTGCTACATGTTTTTGGCTAAAAGACTAATAGCTCAATTCCTTTGTGTGTAGGATTTACTGTTGTGAATAGAGGGTGTTGTGGACTTGGAAGAAACAGAGGTCAAATTACATGTCTACCCTTCCAAACTCCATGTCCTAATAGAAACCAATATGTATTTTGGGATGCATTCCATCCAACAGAAGCAGTCAACATTTTGATGGGAAAGATAGCTTTTAGTGGAAGCACAAATTATATTTATCCTATTAACATTCAACAACTTGCTCAACTATAAAATTGAGTATGTTATGTGAGAATCTTGATTTGTTATCTCACTTTTATCTTTTTAATTATCATTTACATTTAGTGTAAGGAACTATTAGAGAACAATTGTAATGTCTTGGTGCATTCTATGATGATATGAATTTAGTGCTCTTAGTATTATTATTAAAAATTATATAATTTGATGAAACACTTATTAAAAATGATCCATGGGAACATAATTGAAATGGGGGCAAGGGTAATGTATAAACTTCCATTAATTTTTTTTTGGTAATTTCAATTCATAAATATGCTTTAAAATAACATCATCTTCCAACCTACCCATATATATTAGAAAATTTTGTAATTAGTGGCTCGGTAGAATATTGCCATAAATTTTGGTTGTTTGGATCAATTATTAGATTAAATTTTGCTTAGGTATTTAGGTCGTTCATTAAAAAAATTCACCCATTGTTAAGAATGTGTTATGTGGAGTTGGAGGATCCTATCAAATTAGATATTGATTTAAGTCAAGATAGCTACTTTTTTTTGTGCAATAATGAATTTGTGAACAATAATTGACACAAATTAAATACTACTACTTGAGAATAAGGGAGTTAAAGCCAAAAATAAAATCGAAAATGTTGATTTTATTCATAAATGATTAGAGTTAAACTCAAGCATATTTATTGTATTATAATTACAACACAATGACATCAATTCATACTTGTACAAAAGGTTTATTTAGCAACATTCTTACTAGACAACATCATAGACACAAATAAACAATAATTTCTTCGGTACTTTTTATTTGAAATATTTAAATTAATAAAAGTTGAAGTATAAGATTCAAATATAAATTCAATTATATTTTTTTATATGAAATATAAATTTGCACTTCTAAAGCATTGCCAATTGTTGAATATTAATTGGACTAGTGTATGATTGTGAAGTGTAAGATGCCTTAGCTAATAAAATATTGGCCAATTCAGTAGGGTGGAAAGCATCCCAAAACAAGTACTTTTCACGATTTTCACAAGGTTGTTGCAATGGAAGACAAGTGATTTGTCCATTGTTTCTACCAACACCGCAGCATCCTTTGTCTACAACATCAAATCCTGTGCCATAACATCAATACAAAAAGACAAAATCAGCTTTTGGGACCATGTGTTTTTCTCATGATTTAACAACTTTTCTAAATACTAGCAAACAGAGTCTGATATTCTTATCAATGTTCTTTATTCTTTTATGTAATTTTAGATTGAAGAAGTTCATCATAGTCAACATTCAATGAATAATGATAGAGGTACATATAAATTACTAACCAACAAAGTCCATATATTGATGGCGAAAGTTAAATCCACACTCTTAAAGAACATTTACCAACTAGATCAACCTTCTTAATTTTCAATATTGTCTCTATTATTGATTAAAATTCAAGTATATCTAACCATTATAAGAAAAGAAAATGCAGTGCAACATTGAAAATTAGTATAACCTACATGTTTCAACAAATAATAGATATTGTAGTTGTTATATCGACCTGATCCATCATAGTTTAATAGGCTAATCTTAAAAAACCGTCTGAGCCGAGTCAAATTCCAATTTCATTGGACAACAAATTTAGTGGTTCAACCCAATTCAAAACAATTTAGATTAGTCAAATCCTAAATTCTTAACAAGTCATTTTTTTTTATAATTTCCAAAAATTCATAAAAGGGAAACATAATACGACCCAACAAGTCAACTAGGTCGGACCAAAATGATCCAATTGTTTTTGGGGTTGTAATTTAAAATACTATCAAATTAGAGGACCAGATCAAAATTGACAATTCTAAATATAATATCTAATGGTGTGTAGGTAATTGTTCTAGAAGATAAATAAATAAAATTACCAAATTGTTTTCCATTTGAAGATAAATCTTGGCTGCTTTGATAAAAATCCAAAAACACAAACTTTGCTCCTTGAAGCTGTCCTTCATTGAAACTCTGAACTATCTTCTTAAGACCTGAGTTAAAATACAAGATTGCATTGTTGATCTTTTCATTGCATCTTGTGTTGTTACCATTAAAACGTGCTAATTCATAGGGTATGCACCCAATTTGGCCAATTGCTGTAACAATCACTTTTCTTGCCCCTAATGAATGTAATTGCTGGACAATATTAAGTGGGCAAATTAGTAACAATATATCAAAAGGAAATGAAAAACACAAATCAATATTTTGTGTATATTTTGTGTGTGTGAGGATCCACTTACTTTAGGATCATTGCAACTTTACTAAATAACATTTCAAAGTTTTTTATCCATTAAAAAATAATAATTTTAATATTTAATAATTTAGAGATTATTTTTCAGAAAAATATAAAATATTGTGTGTTGCTTACAGTAACAATAATTTTTAAGAAAATTTATTCAAAATTGTTGTTTTTAAGTTTTTTTATTTTTTAAAAAACTATAATAAATCATTAAAAAAAACCTTTAAAAGTGATTTTTTTAAAAGAGTTATACAAACAATCCTTTAATTAAAATCCAATGTTAAAATTAAATTTTGTTACGAAATAAATCAAATGTAATAATCCAATAGTTATTATTACATATTTAAGAACAATATTTTTTTTCAAATGAAAGTTACATTTTTTATAGTAAACTAGATATTCAATTCTCTGTGCACAACTACAAAATACATACACTATATTTAGAAATTATCAACAAAATAATTGTTGACATTAATCCAAACCAAACTAGCTATATATGTAGATTCAATTGGAATGTGTAATTAACTTACAGTAAGCAGGCGAGTATAATCTTGAAGAAGAACAGATGCAAAAGCTTGAGGTGTATATTGAGAGCTAGTTGAATAAAAATCAGACATGAAATAATTATTCAAGTAATCATTGCTTCCCATTCCTGAATAGTATATGCATTTGTTTAGGTAGCTATTAAGTGAAGCATTGTTTCCTCTAAACAACCTTCTCATTTCTTGCACTGTGTTTCCAAAGTTACCTATTTGTTCACTCAATGATGTATGAGCTCCCTGCATAGGTTATCAAATTTGAGATTTTAAATAAACATGTTTTGGTTTATATTTAATGTTGAATTAACATATATACCAGGTTACTGCCTGTCTCCTCTCTGATGCCTGCTGCTCCAGATGCATAATTGGCTCCTCTTAGAAGTTCCAAACCCCTTGCTCTTGAATATGGAGTAATATATGCTCGAAAACCCAAAAGTTGAGCTGCAATTATATATTAACATTATAGTTAAAGAAAATCATTAAAATACATGTGTTTCCACAAGGGTATACGTTGTTACTATAATTTTCTTTTAGATAATAGTTTTAAAATATTAATTAAAAAAAATCTTTTATTTATACTAAAAATAAATTATTTAATTTATTATAATTAGTAATTAACAAATACAATTAAAATTGAAAATAAGTTGTAGTACTTCATTTTTTTTCTTTAATTTTCAAGCAAAATACATTTGATCAAAAGTATTACTGAATATTACAATTATATATATATATATATATATATATATATAATTGTCTCGTAATTTTTATGTATCAATTAAAAATATATATCTTATTTTTTTTATGTATCAATAGAAAATATTTGTTATATATTTTATAATATTTATCCATAACTAATATTTATTATATATTTTTTAAATATTTATCAATAACAAATATTTATTATGTATTTTTTAATTTGTACCATTAATAAAAAAAAAATTATATCATTCACAAATATTATTCCGTCTTTTTTTATGCATCAAGTATAAAAATATATTCTATAAATTTTTAATATTTATCGATGACCATGCATAATAATTTAAACACTTATAATCTTATAGTACATTATTACCTAATGCATCGACATAAGTTCGACCATTGGTGAAGCGACCGGTGGCGCCGAGTGGGAAGTCGATGCCATAAGGTCTATAATTAGCCCTAGCAAGTGTTAGTATCGCATTGTTGTTTCCATTATCAACCAATGAGTCACCAAATATGAAGAAACATGGTACTTGTTGTCCCTGTGGTGGCTGTGGCTGTGGCTGCACTTGAGACAAACATTTTGTAGCACTTAAGCTTAGCCATATACATGTGAATGTCAAAATAAAATGTTTCATTTTAGTGGACTTTAGATTCTTGCACAAACGAACATAAATGGTCTATGCATTCTTATATGGCCCTTCTTAAAGATAGTTGCATTAATATTTATGGCATTCATGTGATAAGTCTATGTTTATTTAATTTGTTAATTGGTTGGGAAAATGTGAAGATGGCAAAATAGGCTTTTTGGTAGTGTTTTTATTGGGCCTTATCATATAACATGATGACTTACTTTACAATCGGTGATTGAAGGCTCCATCTCGTGACCAAGAAGTGTTATTGGAACATACTAGTTCATACATTTTTAGAAATGTATTGGTTATAGTTAGTAAATGATGAAGCAGTTGCTAATGAAGTACTTTATGTGATGTTGTTTGCAATATGTTTCCTATATTATTTTAGCCTTCATAACAGTCACATGCTTTTGGTCCACAATAGCGTATATCGAAATTCAGAAACATTAGTTTAATTTGAAATAACCAATTTTTTTTTAACAAGTTGGAATAACCAATTTAATGATTAGAGAGGCTAGTGGGAGCCATTTCTGTTTGCAAGAATTTAAAGAGGCAATTGAAAAGGAAATAGGAGCTTGCTTCTTTAGGCTTCTTTAGTTTAAGGGTTTTTGTTACAATTTATAAGAAAATGGCTTTGCATTTTATAATTTAGAGATTGTTAGATTTAAAAAAAAAAAATCAGAAACTATTTTGATTTATTTATCAAATGAACTTACAATAAGTTAGTTAAAATAATTTCTCATTTAAATCACTTTTTATAGTTCATTAAAGTAATTAAATTTAATTGTAGTTTTGATTAATCTATTTTCATCTATTCATAGAATTAATTCCCCAATTTCAAAATCTTCTTTCAGAATTTTAAATTAAAAATAATATGACATATTTTAAATAATATATATATATATATATATATATTTATGATGATCTAAAATGATTAACAATCCAAAATATCCATAATACCTCCTAAAAACTTTAGTTACAATTTTTTAAATTGAATAATTTTATAATATAATTTATAAGATATATTGAATCTAGATAGATGCACATCGTGATATATTTCTTGATTTTGAATATGAAATTGGCAAGATGTTAGAAGCCTGCAAGCTCAATCAATGCTTTCTTCTCCACGAGAGATGTCAAAGATTTTTGACCAAAACAAAAGTGGGAGATGGCAAAGCTCAGTCATGCACCACCATAAAATTTCCACTACTTAATCGTCGTCCAACCTTCCTCTTGGAAGATTAACACCAAGATTTCTTTGTTTGGGACAATTCACATGTCTGCCTCACATAAAAATTATATTTGGAACCTTTTTATTCATTGAATAACAATTTTCTACTTATTCTAATAAAACACTATCATTCATTGTAATAATCAGTGCAATATCAAACAAGTCTACGAAACACACTTCACTCAAAGGTTAGATCCATGTATTATAGAGAAAACCTATTAACAAATTCTCCATCATGTGCTACTTACTCCACAGCTGAATAGAACAGATTCAGTACTATATGCCAATAAATAAATTTTAAAAATACAAAATAGAATCCCTGCAAATAAATCTTAAAGAAAGATACAATCCAAGTGACATGAACACAATTAGTCCTAATCCAAGTGACACAAACACAATTATCCCTAATCCAAGTGACACAATTATCCCTCATAATCGCCTTGAGCAAATTTGTTCTCTGGATAAAAGACAGCTATTACTTGATTCCCCCCAAATTTCCTTCCATTCAGTCCACCACGAGCTTTTGTAGAACCATCAACATCAGCATACTCCAAAAATACCTGCAACAAGCATAAAATAGATTCTCACAGCCACAATTTATTGCATATAATCGTTGCACCAAAGCAAAGCACATTCGTTAGAAATTATCAACAACTTCATATTTTCACTTTCCTAAGTAATTACTGACAAATACCAATGTTGTTGATGGCGATTACTGACACATTCCAAATATCCGCCATATAAACACGTGATAGGCCTATGGCGCCGCCATGGCGGGCATCATTCACAAAGTGCCTATGGCAGTTGTCAGAAAATCTGGCACACCATTCAGCTATGGGGTGCCACGGTCGCCATTTAACAACACCAACAAACACCCAACAGTTTTTAAAACTAATCAGTGCAGTATTGCCAATAAGCAAAACAAAGAATTAATCAATTTCTATATAACAGAAAAATAGAACAAATAACAGCAAAAGCTTTGTTTGCTAGGTGAGATTGACTGCATGAATCACGCCATTATTTCCTGAAGGAAAAACACAGACAAACAACAAACAACAAAAAATTATGACCGCAGACCAAAGGGAAGAGAATTCCAAGAGAATGAGTCAAAAAAGCAAACCTTTCCAACTCCAGGACACAGTTCACCATCAGGTCGTGGGCGAGGGATCACCACATTCACCAAATTACCTGCAGATTGTGAATGAAAAACAATGAAATATGCACCACCTTTTCAAAAGCATGCAATGAAATAAGAAAGTGTAAACATTGAAAATTTGTAACTTAGGTCTGACTCTTCATGGGAGAATGTGGGACTACAAAGGGCTTTAAAACAAATAAATAACACATAAAAGTAATATGAATATATTATACTTTGTGAAAGATAAGCAAACTAACTCAGAAATTACCAAATTTGGAGCATTCCTGTCGCATATCATCAAGAATCTCATCATAGTCCTCATCATCTTTGAGCTCATCGGCTGAAACTGCATGAGTTAAACACAGCACCTTTGTTGCCACCAATGCTGGTTGTAACATAAGTTTCTACAAAAATCAAACATAACATAGCGATAAAAATTTCAAACACGGGCACAAAAGATCTACGCAAGAAATACAATCCACAATGACATTTCATCATACCTGCAGAGCAATCTGCTGTTGTGCATGCATTAAAATGCTCTCTTGCTCAGGTTTAGGCTGCATTGGGTTTGTACCTTGATTAGCTCGCCTAACTGTAAGAGTCTTATCTCCCATTTTTATTCCATTGAGAGCTGCACAGGCAATATCTGTAACTGCAAGATCTTGATAAACACAAAATGCATAACCCTTTGAATTCCCTGTTTCTCTATCTTTCACTAGATCAAAACCCCGAAGAGGGCCAAAAGTCTCTAAAAGTTCTCTGATCTGTGTTTCAGTAAAGTAATATGGAACTCCACCAACAAAAATCCGATCAGGACCATCAAGTCCTCCAGCAGACCCGGGTGATAGGCCAACAGCGCCCAGATTAAGGTTTGGGTTAGGTTGGCTTGGTCCTAGGGTAGCAGCTAGAGAAGGATTATAATCAGTAGGTCTCCTGACCTTAACTGGTGCACCCTGAATTAAAAATGAAATTAGGATTAACACTAATATATGTACTCACATTCTTACCAAACAAAAAACATCTCAAGCTTTGGTTATAGTTAAAAAAAACAGATACCTCAAAAATAATCCCATCCAAAGCCATTGCATTGCTCGCTTCCTCAACAGACCTCATCTCCACAAAGGCAAACTTCTTATCATGGTTGATGTAAACATTCACAACTGCATCACCTGCACAAAACAAAATTAAATCAATTAGCAAGATTATAAGGTCAGCAAACGGGCACAATCCATTTAAGATCATTATGTACCTGGACCAGCAGTGTTTCCTCCAATCGTAGCCATAACCTGACTGAAGAAAGTTGCAACTGACTGCAGCAAAACAAAATTCGAAGCAAATTTTAAAATAAAATAGTACAAACAAAACCAGCTAAGAAAAAATTGTCCAGCTTGGTCTCCACTTGACAATGTCCTATTAGAATTCCTTCCTGAACTCAAATCACAAGAATCAGCAGTAGAGTGTGCAGTAACATACTCTAAAAAGCTTCAACGTTTTATGAAACGTACAAACTATATGGAAAATCAGCAATTTAGTGGATATGAAACTAGCTAGGCCGTTCTCAGTCAGAAACCAACAGCGAAAGATCATATTGAGCTACTCTACATTACCTGCTCATTAGCTGTAGGAGAGAGGCCCCCAACATACACCCGCCTAGCATGTCGTGTAGCCTACATGTTTGGTACATTGAAGGGACAAAATTAGGGAAAGTAATGTTAAAAGGGAAAAAAGTTAAACAATCTCACAGAAATTCCTATTTTACCTGTTGTGTCATAGCCTGAACTGGCAAGACAGGGAGAGCACTAAATGGCTGCATCTTAAAAAAACAAACAAAAATATAGTGAAATTGATAAAATTTTGTCCAACACAACCAGAGTTGGGAATAAAAAGAAAAATACCTGACTTGTAGCAAGGGGAAACATATTTGGAAACATTCCAGGAATTGCAGAACTTGCCCCAGTGATCTGACCTGCAACAAAGGCATATTGCACTCATAAAAAACTCATTACTTTCTTCTTTTGCAATCCCATTATATTTTTATTAAGTATCAGCTGACTCCTGCTACAACTGGCATGAACTTAAGCATAAATTTACCTCATCACTACTGTTATAATTTTACCAGTAAGAATAAAAATAATATTGTAATTTGTAGAGATAATATTTGTAAGTCTACCAAAGTAGGTAATAGTATCCAGTTGAAGACGAACAAGACCCACCAAAAACAGGTGCATTGATCCCTCCTTGGACATAAAAGCTACAGAGGTCGGCTCACGCCCATTGTCAGCACAGTGGGGCTAGTAGCCCAACATTGCCTTCTTAGAGCATAAGACGACATAGAACAAAAAAAAACAAACACCAAACACAAGACAAAAAACCAAAGCATCTTTTAGTCCCAGAATTATATCACAGTAAAAAGAAAGACAAAATGCTCACACCAAGAGAAACCGGTATTCATGAATTATATACCCAGATAGTAACTGAAACTTAGCTTACCAAGTAAACACCGTGTAATTTGATATGAATTTTCCATACTAGGATCAAAAACAAAAAAGTAAGACGTTAAGTTTAAAAAGGTTTGTACTATACACATGAGAAAGTGTACCTGCAACAGCAGAAGCACCAGCCAACATCGCAGACGCAGGGGGAGCCATATCAAAACCACTAGTCCTTTTGCTGTAAGTAAATCAAATTAGTTTCTCAATATTGAATGTTACTTTTCATGCAAAGTAAAACTTACTATAGGTAAAACTTTACTCGTTCATCATACACAATTCTAAAACAGGTGGTTTCTATATTGTTACAATCATGGAGCTGAAAGGCAACCTTCTACTACCTATGAAATTTAAATAATGGATACATGCCCTATAAGTTTTCCATACTATAGGTGATCTAATCATTAATATGCCTCACAATAAAAGGTTAAATTACTTCATAAATTCCTTTAGTTTTAAGGGATTCTTTTAAGCCAGTATAGTTCCAACGCTTTGTTTCAGGTTTGAAGCACATTTGCTGTGGGTTCAACACAAAGCAAACACATACCAAGTTATCAAAAGGGCAACAACACTGTTAAAGTTCCATTAAGTTCAATACCACCGATCTAAAATGAGTAAAGTTTAGGCTTTATCAAAATTGAGAGCAAAGAACTTGTGCAAGTCATGTGGCCTTAGTGAAATGACCAGCCCTTGAATGTAAATAAATAAATGATTGCCTATCACAAATATAAAGTCAACATAACATAGTTTGAGTAGTGTAAGCTTCAAGCGCTTGGTTACCAAATTTTAAAGTCAATGTTAAAATGTTATAAATCATTAAGACTAACTAATAATTTTAACGAATACTAATGATCTTCTAAGAGAATAGTACTTTAACCAAATTAAAATCATCAAGGATATATCAAACATGCAAACTGTAATAAATATCTTCTTAAATTAAATAAGTAAATTATTATTCCCTTCCACGTGCATTCACAACATTATATCAGTTCCCCTTGCAATCATTGAACTATTTAGTTGAAAAAACTGAACTAGGAATTTTCCAAATGCCAGATACAGCACATGCATTATATGTTAGTGCCCACCTATATTATGAATCTTGAGGATCTTTTTGGGACTTACCTTTTAGAGCGTGAGCGAGAACGTGATCTTGATCTATGCTCAGATCGAGCACTTGACCTATGCTCAGACCGAGCCCTTGACCTTGATCTAGATCGAGACCTGCGCCTATGCCTATCCTCTCTATCATAATCCCTCCGTCTACACCACAGCACACAATGTTAAATAAATATTGGAAATAAATAATATCAATAGAAAACAGTTAACTGAAAACAAAACATGTCTAATGTTCTGGTTATAAAATTGCGAATTCCCACATAAGACCAATAGATCACATGCAATTATTTCCATGGAAAAAATTGATGCTGATGCACCAAACCCAAATATGCCTTTACCTGTCATAGTCTCGACTCCTGTAATAATCATCATCATCTCTATCCCTTACCCTTCTCTCACTACGATCCCTGTGTCGATCTCTACGATCACGGTCCCTGTCTCTGTCCTTCTCTCCATCCCGATCACGCTCCCTATCTTTGCTTTTCTCCCCATCTCTGTCCCTCTCCCTGCTTATCTCTCTATCTCTGACCCTGTCTCTGCTTTTTTCTCCATCTCTTTCCCTGCTTCTATCCCTGTCCCTTCCCCTTTCCCTTTTCCTCTCCTTGTCTCTCCCTTTTTCCCGCTCCTTTTCTCTACTTCTGGAGGATTCTCTGTCATTATCACGAGAACCATGCTGCCAAAACACAAGCAAAACATTAACATGAAGTAAACAAATCCATGTCTGCAAACTATATAATAGCAGTTATATCAAACTATATAATGCATATAAAACTTTGGTAAAAAAATAAGCACATAATAGAGAAAGATGCTCCATGGAACAGGGCACACAAGAATCAACCAATAGTTTTACACAAAACCACAATCACAATGCATGTAAAAAACACCACAAACTTCTATTACTTCCAAATTTCTTATTTTTTATTCATGATTATACATAAATTATTAATTTATTAAATACATTAAAGAAAAATGTTAAAACACAACATAGAATCGCTACAAAAAAAACGTAAATAAAATTATGAGCTCAAAAATCAAATACAGTATGCAATTACCCAAGAGATCTCTAATTAACAATACAGTTAAATCAGAAAAATAAGCCAAAATCAAATAACAACCTATACATCTCTAATTTTCGCATACTAAGTTTCGATTCAAAGCAAAAGGAAAACAGAAGAAAAAAATCCCGTTCGAAAGCTAAGAGAAGAGAATTATTAAATATAAAAGGGATAATAAACAGAAAACCCTAATTATTTTGTAGCAATGAAGATGATAAAAGCAAAAAATAGAAAAATTAACGAAGAGTGAAGTAGGAAAATATGGAAGTTAGAAAAATACGTTGGATTTGATGTCGGTGAGATCTTCATCAGCAACAGGTGGTCGTGGAGAGAAATCATTGTGATTGTTGTCATGATTCTGATTATCATGAGTATTATCATAATGATGATGCACTTTTTCTTCTTCTTGTTGTTCGAATCTTCCCTCTTCGAATTCGAATTCGTATTCACCCATCTTTTTCTATCTCTCGATCGAATTCAATTCTGTGTTCGAATTTCAGCTTCTTTTGATATATGTAAAAATAAATAAAAATAAAATTTCATTATGAATTTAAGAATGAGAATTATATATATGTACCCTCCGATGGACCTTACAAATTGGGCCTCGGCCCAATAACTTCTACTAGTTGGGTTGTAGCCCACCAACGTTCCACAGCATCTCTCTTATGGAAAAGTTTACTTTATATACCCCTGCAATTTTACTCGTACACCACAAAATCCAAATTTGCATCCGACACTTATAAAAAAATAATTTTATTTTTGCATTTTTGAATAACTTTCTCACCCCCTACCAGATTGTCCGTAAATATAATAATAGGAATTTGAGTTTATTGAAACTCATTTATGTTTTAGAAAATTTAAATTTTAAATGTTTAGAATATTAAAATACTTAAATTAGATTTAAATTTTTTTAATACTGAAATATTTAAAATTGAATTTGTGATATAATAATTCACTTTTATTTAATTTTATTTTAACTGAAATAGTAAAAGATAAAGTATCTGTACCCAAAAAAAAATAAAGGTTAAAGGATAATTATGTGTTGATTTGACTAATGCATTTATAATTCTTTTACTATTATTTGGTAATTCATTCTCATTTATTTTTTTAAATATTTGATGCATTGAGTTAGAAAAGTTGCAATACAAAAAGAGAAAGTCAAAATTAATAATGGATTGTTAGAAGGGTGGAAAGTATAAGGTAGTTAAGGTTCTTACTACTTAAGAGTATGATTGTCCTTTCAAACTTAGGATATGATTATTAAATGATGGTAGATGATAAATGATGGTAGATGATGAATACTTAAAGTAATTTATGAATTTTACAGTTACACGTTAGTTTATAAATTAAATAATTTTATTTTTGAAACATTTACATGAAAGACAAAAAAAAGCAAAAATATATTCGTGATATGATAAAGTTGTGTTGAGATGCTTATTAAAAAATATATTGTGAAAAAAAATTATCACAAGATGGGTGAAATAAGCAACTCCATGGGTAAAACAATTTAGAAAGGCAAAAGCCATGAAGATGTTTTTGGTTCAAGTATGTTACTTAGGATTTCTAAAGGCAATTGTGAAGTGGGGGAACTGTTTCATGTGGTGTATGATGAACACATTTAAAAATTCATCAAAAAATATTGAAAATTTGATGACCAAGGATGTTATCACTTTTAAATATAAGTTTAATTATTTTTTGAAAATTTGATATCACTTTTAAATAGAAGTTTAATAACTTTTTAAAAAAAATGACACAATGATGTTTTGATGGATATTAATATAGAAAAATAAAATAAAAGAAATATATATTGCGAGTCATAAGATAGTTTAATGATTTTTATAAAAGTGAAAAAAAATAAAAAGTTCAATTCCTCTAACAAATAAAAAATCATAATTAATTATTAATATTGACTATTTCAAAAAAAAAATAAATTAAATTTTAAAACGACATAAATTAAGATAAATTTTGAAACGATATAAATTATGTGATAATAATTGTGCCCTTCCAATAAAACAACACTTAGAAAATATAATTCATAATAAGATGTGGTATCCGATCCACAACCATCAATAACTTCAAAAATATTACAACCAATTCCATAATAAAATCCCAAAAATAAAACAAAAAAAAGACATTTATGATTTCAAACAATAGCACTATAGCATAAT
This sequence comes from Cicer bijugum, assembly GCA_037974875.1. NCBI lineage: Eukaryota > Viridiplantae > Streptophyta > Magnoliopsida > Fabales > Fabaceae > Cicer > Cicer bijugum. The sequence goes on from JBBPBT010000240.1 coordinate 414,996, forward strand.
CTTTGAGTGAGTAAAAAAAAAGCATAATCTTTGAGTAACCTTATAAAAAATAAAAAAATAAAAATTCAGGGACAAAAGGGTCTACCCAAACGAGCCCTATGACTTGGTATATTAAAATGCCTAATCCTTCCTTCTTGTTCCCTAAAATACCCTTCACAAAGAAAAGCCTTTGAAAATTGATCCTCAACTTTTCTATTAACATCATGAACAAAAACATCAGTGTCACCATTTTCTTTGTTCCTAGCAATCAAACCAGCTGTATAAATAGCACTCATTCTCCCTGGTGCTCCATCAAAGTAACCTGTTGGTGCATCAACCATAATCACATCCCATTCAATTTCATATACTTCATTTGGAAACCCTTTATGTGTTAATTCACACTTTGAAATTCTTGGGTCACTAATTTTTTTGCATTCTTCATTTTCCATTGCAATTCTCATTAATTCATCACCTTGATGTACTTTTGTGTCATATGTGACATGGTATGATTCCAAAGATGGGAACTTTTTTTTGATTTGTTCAATCCATGATTTGTCTTCTTCAAGAAAAATTGTTCTACCACCATAGTTTAATGATGTCCACATTAAACTATCATGGCCTAAACCAAATACTAAGAAATTGCAAGGTGATTTTTTTTGAAGAATTTTGGAAGAGACTAAAATCTCTTGAATTGTTTGTTGAGGTGTGATATTTGTTGTTGCATAATGGATTAATGCATTGACTAATGATGGTGGGTTTTTTGTGCATGTTGGTGTTAATGGGAGTGAAGGGCATGATGTTTTTTCTTGTGATGAGATTATTGAGACGTTGTTGGTGTTTGATTTGTTGAGGTTTTGAGAAAATGAAAATGTTGATGATCTAAATAACATGATAAAAAAGAAGAGAAACATTAGGGAGATAATGGCTAGTTTGATATTGCATTTGAATTGTGTTTTGGATCTCATGGTTTCAATTTGATTATTGATAGAAGAAAAGAAAATGGGTGATTTTTTGGCTCTCAAGAGCTAAGGGTAGATAGATAGATAGATATATTATATGAGTTTTTTCATGTGAATTTTGCTTGAGAGTAAAGTGAAGGAAATGTGTAAGAAATGAATGAGAGACTCACAACAAAGGATTGATGGTATTGATTTGTGAGGTGTCAAATATTATTTGGAATTGCACCACCTACTAAAGGAATTATTTGGTAGAGAATATAACACCTAACGTTTGGTGTTAGAGATCACGGAAGAGTCATGGTGTGTATATATAGATTTAATTAATTGGTACTCTATCCAAAATAAAATAACATATAAACATAAATATATTATAAAATATTGATGTATTTAGAATAATATCTATAACAAATAAATTCATTATTATTAATATTTGACTTTGATTAAAATTATTATATATGTGATTGATTGTTAATGTTTAATAGTATAAAAATTTTATAAATATATATATGGTAAAGTTAATAATAGTGGGGGAAATACAATATAGTTAAAATTTTATAAATATATATATATATATGTTTAATAGTGAGTAGACCAAAAAATAAAAAGGTTAATAATAGTGGGGGAAATACAATTTCCATTATTGCAAGAGGGGTGACTTTACAAAGAAGAAAAGAAAGAGCAGGTATGGTGACAGAAATGATTATGATTTCGAAAATATATTAATCAATTTTATTAATTAAATATGAAGGAAAGACATTTGAACCCCATGATTTAGACAACCAAGCTACTTAAATTTTTTTGGGACAAGAACCTAGGTACTTTTGGTGGAACAGAGCAGGTTTGATAAACTTATATTTTATTTTATAATAATGTACTATGTCTAGATGTACTATGTTTAGTTGGATATCAAATCTCAAAAAATAATCATATGATAATTCCCAAAAAATTAATAAAAAATAAATACCATTGAGGTATCAAATAATTACTTTCACATTTATCATAATTTCACGTTTAAATAAATTATTAATTTAACTTTAATTATTATAATCATCTCTTACAGCATTAAGAATTATACAATAATATTTTTGAAATCAAATTAAGTATGAATACATCAACGTCAAAAGTTAAATATAAAAAAACTAATTAATTAACTTTTACTTATATTTAGATTTAAAAAA
>JBBPBT010000240.1:417759-431624 GCA_037974875.1 Cicer bijugum
TTGAACATTTTGCATAAAATAATATTATTATTTTATTTACTATTTATATGAATGAATAATTTGACAAAAATAACTCATTAATTTGTTTTTTTACTTTTAAATATCAATTTTCTTTTAGTGTAATATATATAAAATATAAAATTGGGGTTGAACATTTAATAAGTTAATAGAAATTACACTAAATATATTTTAGATATTGTAAATAATTAAATGAAATGACATATGATTGAAGTTGGATAAATACATTACAATAAGTTATGCAAAGTAAGATCCCATAGAATTAACTAAAGAATTAGGAGCATATATTCTTAATGATACTAATGGATCACTTCACAATTGGCTAAAATTATTGATAAATTATTAACTTTATCTTGATCTAAGACCAAAATAATATTTTATTGTGATTCAAGATTTGAGTCATGATATTACGATATTATTTGAAGACACAATGATTGAGATTGTTAAATATTATATTAAAATATAAATAATTATATGTGCAGTAAGTATGTAAGTATTCAGGCCGTTAGCATTACTGTAAATTAGAGTTATTTAATACCATGCATAAATATTTCTTTACAATTTCAATAACATGTACAAAAAAAAAAAAGATTCCATTTGAAGAAAGTGGAAATTATAAAATAGCTGAGGAATAGGTTGTAAACAAATAAGATAAGATCATCTTGTAGTCCCCAGATTGAAAACCAGTGTTGCGATCAACAAAGTAAGGAACCTGCAGAGGACAACTTTCATATTCATCTAAGAATTTAAACTGATAAATTAGAAAATGACCAAGAAATATCAGAAAAAGACTAGCAACAAGATATGAGAAGTGCTAAGGATTATTTAACCATTATCAGAACTAGCGGAAAGACAGACACATTGTTTCATGGTAAGTGGTTGAGAGATTGCTGTAGACACCCCAGAAGGAGAGGATCCGGACGCTTAATTGTAGAATATCCATTTTTTTTTTAATTTTTTTATTTGTTTGTTTCAGTTTGGATTTAAAGGAAATGCATTATAAGTGTAAAGCAGTTATACACTGACATTCAATAAAAATTAATTATTTTGGCACATTACCTCACTTTTAATTTGTTGACAAGTTGTAATTGGTTGTACGTGTAAAATAAATTTGCATGAACAATGCATATCTTATACTTTAATCTCTAATTAAAATATCAAACTATTAGTTTTCCAAACAATAAAAACCTTGAATTTTCTTTTTACTTAATCAAATCTTTCTAGAGAAGGGTTCCAAGTGCAGTACAAATGTAGTGTGATATGGTAACAAAACAATTGCAGAATTTCTAACTATGGACAAATAACCAAAAGATCTAGAAGCATACAAATTTCATTTCAATTAAACTTATATGCAATTTTAAGTTCCCAAAAGTTGTTACCTCTTTAGATCCAGAAGCATTCAATAGTAACTTCATTCGGCGAGATCCTTCTCCTACATTTTGAAGAATGTAAGGAAGTTCCAATTCGCATAATGCCTCGCGCACAATTCGAGCATTCTAGAAAAAGAAATATATCCAACAACAAATTAAGAGAGTATGTATTTGATTCAAAACATGACAAGTATAGAAAATCTTATGATCCTAACTATTAACCCCATTCTTACAAATGCATGACATGGTCACATTACATGAATGTCTTCATTCTATCAAGGTTGAATTTAAAGGAATGATAAGGAAACCAAAGTCGAGAAGATAGATAAAGTCCTCTACATGTTTTGCATTTCTTCCACAAAATGTAGATATAAAATTGAAGAATTATCTTACTGGGTTATTTTCATATGAGAAGAGCTCCAACTTTCCAGGAGGAGGGTCGAGGCTAGAACGTTCCCACAGTGTCATTCCTCTACCTGCTCGCAGAATTGTCGGCATCCATCCAGTGAAAATAGTACTGCACAAAAGTGGTTGTTTTTAGAATAGGAACCCTGGTTCAAAAGAAAACAGTTACGAAAAACGCAAACAAAAGTGGTTGTTGTTGATAACAAAGTTTGGCCAACTGTGCTTGCGTTTCCGACTGCAAAACGGTTGCAGGACCTATCTATTATAATTCAAGCTTACTGTTACAGATTACAACTTGTATTTAAATAATATCGTCCACTTTTACAAGATTACCCCTAAACTGTATTGCTGGGGGTTTTGCCCTGCTCCAACGATCTGTCCACTTATCGGTAAACGATGAGCCATACACAACAATTTTTAAGAGCAAATAAATCAAACATTTATTTTTATCAAAGCCATTGAATTTATCTTGCCCTAAGATAAGGAACACACTGTTTATGTCAGAGGCATGCCTACACAACTTAGTTGCATGCTAATATGCTTTCAAATAAAAACCAATCAATAAAGAATATTGAACTCAGTTTTTCTCCCCTAAAATACATGATAAATAATATTTTATGAAGTCATCCAAAAAAAGATTTAAATTTTATACCTCTCTAAAAGTCCCAATGATGGACTTCTACCTTCTCCATATTGCTCGAACAAGTATTTTACAATATCGCCTACAGCAAGAAACCATGAAAGTGTACAAACTTCAACTTCAATAGATCGAATTAGTTAAAATAATTCACAAAGACAAGGGATAAAATTGGAAAGTTAGGGAAGAAAATGAAGAGAAGAAGAATAATAATAAGCCATTAAGATGGATTAATCCAAACTAGATGCCACTTATGTAAGCAGAAAGAATTTGGAGAAAGAATAAGGAGAAAGCTTCCTTTCTTACTGCTTTCATACATAGAAACGCCACTATTTTGATCAATGAGGAAAGGAAACCTACAAAAAGAGCAACATAGTGACATATTTTAAACAGACTAAATATTTTAAAGAGAAATGACTGTTAGTACGAAACGATCATTAACAAACAACGTGGCAGTATAAATGAACAAATACCCCCTGTTTTCCGCCAAATACGCAACTATGTTTTCCGCCAAAAACGCAACTAAGGTTTTTTGAAATTAAGCATTTAAAGGTGTTTTACTAAATGGCACCTCTCTATTTTAAAAGATAATGAAAACATCAAAATATTACATCAGTAAAGTAAGTTGAAAATGCATATACGCAACAAAAATGTAATAGAAATCAACATTCAAGTACTATTGAAGTTGTTTTTCCAAGATCGCTCAGCATATAAAATACAAAATGAAATATAAAAAATTTGAGATGAGAAACTGATATGGCCTGTAGTTAGTTAGAATGGTTATTTTTGAGTGGTTAGTTTTAAAGGTAGGGAAGTAGCTTAAATAAGTGGAGAGGGTAGAAGAGGGGACATGCTGTTTTGTTATCATTTGGAAACTGAGTATTAGCTCAACTATGGAAAGGGCTCAGTTGTGTTTGGATTGATGGAAAAGAATGGAATGACGTGGGACCGAATGAAATCATAATAGATTCGACTGATTGATTTGCTTGAAATAGAATGAAATGAAATGGAATATGGTGGAATGCATTTCATCTCATTCCATCAAGAATTTGTTTCTGATTCCTAACAAATATACCTCCAAAAAACAGCTTTTGATTTTCAACACTCAGCAATATTGCAATAAAATCAGCAACATTTTAACAGATAAAAATAAACAAAAAAAATAGCATAAAGAACAACATACTGCTCTCTGCCACCAGTTTTTCTGACCAGCTCTCTGTGTCTTACAGAACCCTTAGGACAAGGATATACCTATTGAAATCACCAATAGAGTTAATATTAGGAGAACTGATAGACAGAAATCAACCATAAATCAATTCTTATGTCACAAATAAGTGTGACATTAAATCCAATTCTTTTGAAATTTGTTTGAATACTAGTGAGCTTATGCACTGGCATAATGTCTTCTGAAAACAACTTTATGACATGTCCCTATGCTGTTTTCAACTTATTTCCCTAAACTTACCATAACTTATGAAAATGACTTATAGCTTAAATGAAAACATTTTACTTTATAACTTACTCACAAGCACTTACATGATAAACACTTGTGTCGTAAGCGCTTAATTAATCTATTTATCCAAAAAGGTCCTAAATTGTTTAAAAGCTAACACACTAGATTCAACTTCCGTAAACATAGGCCACAAAATCATGGAGCCTATTATAATAGCAATGAATAATAATAGTGCTCCAATGAGAAGACAATACTCACTCAAAAGATATTGAATGTGGTTTATGTGATGAATCTGCAGCTTACCTCTACAGCAAGATCTAGTTCAGTCATGGCCTCCCGTACCCTTCTACAAAAGGGGCATGCCTCTGTTGACAAATAGTTTGAAAGATTTAAAAGGGACAAGGACAAACTTCAATGGTAAAAGAACAGTAGTAAAACCAAAAAATAAAAATAAACGTTGGAGAGTCTTAGTTTGAATAAAGGTTCAATTGTAGGACTAGTAAAATATACTTCCATCATTTTGGTATAGCATTATCAACATTGAGACCATGCCTTGATGCTTATGCTAAAAAGAAATAAATTAACTTCTAGAATGTTGACAAATTTCAATAACCAAGTCAAAGAAGAATACAAAAAATGGTTGCTTGTTATTATTAACTATGTAGCATCAACATTTTAATTTGAATGCGTGTCTGGTATCCGACACAACACTAACACATCTGGTTACATTCAATCACTTCTATTTTTTTAAATTATTATTACTGGTGTCTATGTTAGTGTCAGTGCCGTGTCCATGTCTGTGTTGCTACTTCGTAGGTTATTAGCAATAGCATCAACAAGGATTCTTCCTTAACCCGTATCTAAAGTAGCAAAAACATACCAAATTCAAAAAGCTGCAAACTAATTGGAAGATTTGAATCCATATCTTTGTTTAGTGCACTTTCAACTACTGATTTTCTTCCCCATGCAAACCTTGATATGCTGGCCAAGGAAGATGTTGCTAGCTATCATCATCATCACCATCAAAACTCAAAGAGGTTAGTGAGTTACACGGCACATGCAACCATAAAGAATCCCTACAATGTACTAGTCTTTATGCTCATTCACAAGGTAAATAACTCTATCACAGGAACAGAAGAGTGTTATCGTATAAAAAAATGGTATCAAAAGTCCAAGAACATGCTTTTTTTAGGGAAGGAAAAGAGAGGAAAGGAATGTTTGGAATATCTGGACATGAGTGATTCGCTTATTAAGATATTTTGGCCAAAAATTTCCTTCCTATTTTTTTCAATACTTCAGAAGCCGTTTATTTCAATGTACTACCTATGTGATAAAATGCATTACCATAATTTTAATGTTAATAGCACTACCTAAGGGCTAAGGTCCCTAGAACTCAAGGAAAATAGTACCGCAGATATTCAGAAAGACTGCCTTTAGAACATTTTCCTCATCCGTACATTTGGGAATGATTTTTGATGATATGGCAAATGAGATACATATGTGGCAACTGAGTTTATAATATGGAAATGAGTTGTTTAGTTTGAATCCACCCATAGAATGTCTTGCATCAAATATAATTGCTTTTGAAGTGCACCTAGACAACGGCACAACATCAATTGAGTTTTTACATAAACGTTTCACTTGTTACATCATCAAAATTTAGCCTCTAAATACGTAAGTGGAGAAAAAAAAATCAGACATTCTGAAAATTGGGTACAACAGTCATGGATTTGAACCAAAATCGTGAATGAGACAATAGAGTAAACAAAATTGTATTTAATCATTAACTTAAAAACCAAAAAATGTAAGAAGGAAAAGCAAGAGAGGTTACAAAAACGGTTAAAAATAAATTTGATGAGATTGTTAAAAGGGTGAGCTCACCTCCAAAGCAAAATTGCGTTGCCCAGAAGGATCTCCTCCCTGCCAGACATAACAGATAACATAATAAAGAAGATAAGATAATCGATGTGTGTATGTATGTATAGCAAAAATAAATTATCTTCAAAAACATATTCTATCATGAAGAAAAGCTAAAAGAAATCACAAATCACATGATTGTATAGATGAAGATGTCTCTCATATTTAAAATAAATTTGGGAGCGTGATACAAAGAAAAATTTCTTATAATATTTCATATTAATGGATAAAAAAAAGATACCAAAAGAATACACGCAATGCTCTAATATATAGAGTTAGTTAGTAGAGACTTAACAAACCAACTAGTACTAGCTATCTCTAATTACCTTTAACTAACTTTATTATCTCTAATACAAAAAATATCCAATATTAACGATGCTGGCTAACCCAATAATTGGATTCTAGGAATTTAGAGGAAAAACACTAATATTTAAAAAAAATATAAAAAATAATAAGAGAGAATCTCTCTTAAGAAAATGATACACAAGAATAGTTACGCTCCTATACTACTTTACGCCACTCAATTTCTAAAGTTGCTAAAAGATACTTTCGCTAGGGATTTAATATTTATAGGTTCCATGTACAGTTAGATAAGAGAATGAAATGATCACTAACTACCTACTAACAAACATAACAGTCTAACTACTTAGAACAATCCTAACCAATTAACTACTTCTACTAATTCATTCTTCCTGGTAACAAAACATTCAATCTTAACAAAACTATACAGAATTTTAATATTAATTAACACGGTGGAATTGGAGTTTAAGCATAGAGGCAATGATCAATGACACTGTTCACCATTTTATATCATTAAATAGATAAATACATAGAGAGCGTTAAAAAAAGAGAATAAATTTGAAGGGGGAGAAAGAGTATTACAGAGAAAAGCTTGAGCAGGGGACATAGAAAGGAGAGAAAGGAGGTAGGAGTTGTAATAATAGGTTGTTGTGAATCTGAATTTGATGATTTAGCAACAATTTTGATGAATCTATTATTGGTGGCGCATTTGAGTTTGAATTTGAATTTGAGAGTGGAGGAATTTGGAATGAGTGGATTGTTACTGCAGTATAGAGAGTTGTGAGTTACTACATTATTGGAGCAATGGAAAGACATTTTGTTCTATTTTTTGGGCTCACCCACTCACAACTACTTCTACTATGGGAGAGAGGGAGATACTTTCTATTTCTACCTTACATTATAGAGCCAAAATCTGTGGGTTCACATGTTTGTTTTAGAAATACTATTTTAGCTTCATAAAAAATATATGGTATTTTAGAAATTGTAGCTTTAAATATTGTAGAATTATTCAAATAATTTTAATTAAGTATTAAATAATTTTAAAGAAAAATTGATTTATTGAATAAAAATATTTAATTTGATAATATTAGCAAAATAAAATAATTTTAAAGAAAAATTATAAAATTGATTTATTCAATAAAAATATTTAATTTAACAATATTAACGAAATACATCTTTTATATTAAGTTATTAAATAACAGAGTTATAACCACGTGTACAATTGTTTCAAAATGCAATGTGTCAATACGATTACATTAAGAATAATTCAAGTTAGATTAAAAGGAAAGAATATATATATATATATATATATATATATTATTCATTATTTAATTAATTATTTATGTCATTAATATTGAGACAAGATCTCAATTTAATGTTTTGATGAAAACAAACAAAAAATTAATTAAGAATGTTAATTATGATTCTAAATGTTATGTTAATTTAACTTGTGTTTTTGAGTGAATTTAATTAAAAACAGAATCAAGCAAAACAAAGAAAATAGCAACAAGAACATTAAAACAGAGAAAGATCTCCAGCTTCAAAAATGTTCATCACAACATATTAATCAAACTTTTTCTACCTCTTCAACGAAGAGTCTACCCTGGAAATTTATTCAAATAGAATCAGTACATGGCAAGGAACAAGTAAGATTCATCCAAACTTAAAAAGGTTATCTAATCTTTAAAATAAAAGGTCTCAAAGTCAGACAAAAATCAAGACAGTTTGTAACTCTAAAAATCAAACTGTCAAGAAAGTTTGATCAACTTTGATATATGATAAGACATTGCAAAAGAGATACAGAATGATTAAAACAGGAACTCCAAATTGATTATTAAAGCTCAAGAAAGTTCAAACTGAAACACCCAGATTGACAATCAATCTCCATTTTCAGCATAACTTCAACAGCTGTGCATTCTCTTATGCAATGGCGTATAATTCTTCTCCAAACTCCTCTGGCTACATTCAAGACTCAAGATCAAGACTGTACCATCCAAGATCAAGGGAGAAACTTCAAAGGCTTTTTAACTAGAAGACAAAACAGCTTTAATGCTAAATCAGAAAAATCATAAAGTTGTTTTTCAAAGCTGGATTATTTTTAATTTAATATATTGGCTTCAGTCAAACTACAGAGCACTACCAACAGCTCTTTTTGACCTTTATTAAAGACCTCTAATGCCTATAAATAGAAGGCCAATATCCAGGATCAAAGCAAGAAATTCAAGTGCTGAAAAAATCCATAAATTAATCACATACATACTTGAAATTCTGATTTTTTAGCAAAACATAGGTTGTTCTACATTTTGATATTTCGCAAACAGAGGTTGATCTATATTCTTATATTAGATTGCGTAATTATCATTAGATCCTTTGTAAAGAATCAATTCTCAAACAACAATTGAGAAATCTCAGATTCTATCAAAAAACAATTCAATTGTAAAAACTCAAACTATAAGAGTTTCTTTATAGTTTGTTTAAGAGTACATCCTATCAATATTATATAGGTGTTTTTATTGCTTTCTGGGTAGAAAATAATAGAGATTGAAACAGATCAAGGTTGATCTAGACTAGGTGTTGTAAGATCAAGAAGGTTCTTTGTTTTAAACACTTAGTGGAAAATCTCACAGTGTGAGGACTGGACGTAACCCAAATTGGATGAACCAGGATATATCTTTGTGTGGTATTTTCTATCATATCTCTTTATTTGTTAAACTTAATTGATTAATTAAGATAAAACACAAACTGATTTTCTGTTTTAAGCTAATCAAGGAACATTCTCTGTTTTGCAATAAAAACTAAGAACGTTCTCCGTTTTTTGTTTTCATAACCAAGATCAACCTTGAGTTATTTTCTTAAGTTTTTAACAGAAATTTTTAAAAGGTGCATTTACAATTCAAACCCCCATTTCTTGTAAATCAACATTGTTACTTCAATTAAGGTCAATTCATTTTATATAATTAATTCATTATTCAATTAAATCATTATTTAATTCAATAATTCTTTCATTAAAATATTAAATATTATAAATAATAAGTGACATCTAACATTATTTTACTACCAATACAATATGAGTCTATAGAGTCGCTCGATAGAACGGTTAAAATGTAAAATAATAATTTAATTTAATAATTATTTAATTATATAATTATTTAATTAAATAAAATTAATTAAAAATAGTAATAGAAAGTGTATGATGTGTACTCTCTAAAAAAATCAAGAGATATATTTTAAAACTATTCTCAAGTTTTGATGGATCACGCATGTATAATATTTCACATGAGATTTATGAGTTTATATCTTGAGGTGTCGAGATGGAAAAATCACCAACACCACGATATCATAGTGTCGCCACTCTATCTGTTGGAGAGGCTCTGTTATTTTGACTAAACCAATATTTTAGAATAAAAATAATCCTTCTTTGAAAACAGCTTTTTGATTTTTCTAGTTTAGCATTTAAAGTAGTTATGTCCTTTTTAGAAAGAACCTTTGATGTCTCTTCCTTGATATTGGATGATACAATCTCTGTCTTGAGTCTTGAATGAAGCCAAAGAAGTTTGGAGAGGAATTATAAGCCATTTCAGAAGAGATACATTGTTGCTGGAAATGTGCAGAAAACGGAGAATGATTAACGTTCTTGGTTTGTCAGTTTGAACTTTCTTGAGCTTCAATAATCAATATGGAGTTCTCGTTTTAATCATACTGGATTCCCTTTGCAATTGTCTTGTCATATGTCAAGTTTGATCAAACTTTCTTGACAGTTTGAATTTTGGAGTTACAATCTGTCTTGATTTTTGTCTGACTTTGAGTCCTTTTATTTTAGAGATCTGATGACCTTTTTGAGCTTGGATGAATCCTACTTGTTCCTTGCCATGTACTGATTCTATATGAATAAATTTCCAGGGCAGACTCTTTGTTAAAGAGGTAGAAAAAGTTTGATCAACATGATGTGATGAACTTTTTTGAAGCTGAAGATCTTTCTCTGTTTTAATGTTCTTGTTGTTGTTTTCTTTGTTTTGTTTGATTTTGTTCTTAATTAAATTCACTCAAAAGCACAAGTTAAATTAACATAATATTTAGAATCATAATTAACATTCTTAATTAACTTTTTGTTTGTTTTCATCAAAACATTGAATTGAGATTTTGTCTCAACATGCACCACTTGTTTGATTTCTTATTATGTGATTGGTAGGACTAGACTGTGCATTGTGAATGGTGCAGAAAAAATATTGAGATTTTATTGTGATTGACTAATATACATATATAATAATATAAATTCTAATGATGATTATGAATTCAAATTGAGACTTGTTGAGTTGTGGTAATCGAATAAGTATGCGATAGGTGTTGTAGGTTTTGGAGTGAGGACTACTTTATCATCATATAGGGAGGGTTTGACAATTCTGGTGATTTGGGGAAGTACAACTGAATGAGTCTGATCGTGGAGGGCTACAATCGAACTGTAAGGTAAGACTGATAGACCTTGGGGGTATCTCTGGTGGGAAATTCATAAATGGATTAGTGGATTATTTCCTATAGTCGGGAGCTACCGTTTAACACAAGAGTACCCCGACTGCCGCGTATATGTGTCTCGGGTTGAATTGAGGCGATCTATGAGGACTTGACCATTCATGAATTATCCATCCACTCCTGTAGTGGCATAATATCAGGCCTCATAACCAAGTACTTTAGAGTAGAATGGTACTAAATGATCATGAAGTATAAAATATATATAGGACATGCATAACATTTCATCCTTGTGATTATTTTGTTGTGATTGAATTAGATTAACCTTTGATATTATGTTGTTGACTGTTTCTCCTTATTTGTGCTAATTTGACTACGTGCGTGTTTCCATTGCTTATCTTATACTATTATATGATTTCGAAATTCACCCCTCGTTGTTTGTGTTTGACGTTTGTGATGGACGCATATGAGCTACAAGTGCATGGGATGACTAGTATCCTCAGAGTGTCATAAGTTATCTTGTCTTTAAAACTCTTATTATATGCATTGTGTTAGCGACATTTTTGAACGTCTTTTATTTTGGAAATTCTCACTCTGATAGTGACATCATTTGCATTTATTACTAACCTTATTTACATGTACTTCAAAAGGATTGTGTTGTCTAATATTATGACTTCGAGTTGCTAAGTTTGATGAAAATTTTGGATTAATGTGACATGTTCATGATTACGTGATACTTTTTACCTTAAAAAAATGTTTGAAGCTCATATATTTTCTTGAAAAATTTCATTATTTTAAAAATAATAAGAATAAAAAAATTGATGTTTAATTGGGGTTTAGGGTGTCACAGTTACAATAAATATATATACAAGATGATAGAAAAATCTAAAATACCCATACTACTAATATATAATAATATTATCTAACATTTCCTTTAAACTCATGATGCATTAATATGGAACATTGAGAGTTTGTCAACCAAAAAACAAAAATGTTTAATGGAATTCATCTTTGTGAACAAATCAACAATCTGTAAGAAAGATGATGAAATAGCAATGCCAATCACAAGAAAAGGAGATCTGAATTGTGATTTCACCTTTTTAAATTTTTTTGTTAAAACTAAAAGAATTTAACTCAAGATTAATTTTGATTATGAAAATAGAAAACGATAATGTTCTTGGTTAGTGAAAAATACATAATTTAACTTATCTATTTAATTTGATAATCAAAAGACTAGAAATAAATAGAGATAAAGGAAGAGATATCACACATAAATATATCCTAGTTCACCCAACCCGAGTTACGTCTAGTCCTCACAACCGTGAGATTTTTCACTAAGTGTTCAAAACAAAGAACGTTCTTGGTTTTTACGCCACCAGTCCAGATCAACCTTGATTTGTTACAATCTTCACTTTTCAACCTAGAAATAATTTTTACAATGACCTTTCAGCCTTGAAAGGATTTTTACAAACACATTCAATCTAACATAAAAGATAGACTTGAGTTACAAATGATGTGTATGATAAAAGTGTTTGAGATCTTGAAACTTCTCAACACTTGTTTGAGATAAATGAAAGACAAATTCAGTAAATAGTGATCCAAAGATATATTGAGTAGAGTTGGAGTTTGCTTGAAGAGTTTTTTGACTTGTTACTTGAATAAGTGTTGGTAGATTTGTAAATTGAACTCTTGCCTTCATCTTCCAATTGATCTTCAATTTATAAATGTTAAAAGACTTTGAATATTCACTTTAAAATGAATATAGTCGTTGGACACATTTCTCAAGTGTTAGATATATTTTAAAGCAATTAAACATGTGCTTATTTGTTCTCCATAACGTTCTTGACAATCAGAGAACGTTCTTGCTTTTGGGCTTGATTGGAAACATGAGTGAGTGAGTGAGAATGTCAGTTTTGATATTGTTTTCATGTCAGAATTATGCATGCTTTCTACATAATATTGTAAGTACAATATACTTGTGTCCTTGTTCACAACTCATCAATTTGGAGATCAATCTTGAAATTCTTTTCCTAATTTGGGCATTTAGCTCGAGTTCTGGGTTTCACTATTGATTTGAGCAGTCTTGATACTTTTTAATATGTGGTTTATAGTATGAAAAATTATCTGATTTAATTATGCCTTTTAAAAGTGAATAACGAAAATATTCTTTTGTAAAACAAGAATATTCTTCGTTTTCTGTTTTGTATTAATGTTGAATTTTGACAGCTGTTGTGTGTTAGTCTTTGCCTCAAAAACATGATGCTTTCTGCAAAAAGGTGCAACAACAATGTCCTTGCTGTCATGGTTGTCCTTGCACATAGTTCATTAATTTGGAGATTGATCTTGATGTTTTGCTTTGTCTTTGTTGACCCTCTTTGATCGAATCTATCTAAAACAATTTTGTGTAGATTATTAAATTCATCTATAATGAATACTGATGATTTGTAGTGTAGATAGATGTACTTTCGTAATCCAAATCAATCTTAAATTACAACAGATTTTGCTCTTTGTAAACCAGAACGTTCTTGGATTAAAGCTGTGAAAACGGAGAACATTCTTCGTTTTCTGTTTTGAGTGGTTGTTGTTTTTATTTATGATATGAATTTTGTTTGTATACCAAATGTTCTACCGGTGTATCACTGATGTATATTCTCTTTTGTTTATATCACACTTTAATTTTAAGTAATTACTCTTGAGGATCAAAATTTGTAACTTCATATATTGCTTATGTCATTGTGAGTTTGTTGAATAAATCTTTCCAAGGTTTCCTTGTGTGTTCCATTCTGATTATTTTGATAGTTACTTGCAATTTGTCATCCAACTTAATGAGTTATTGCAGTTTGAATCAATCTTGATTTCCAGAAGGCTCTGTTATTCATAAACCAGAATGTTCTTTTCCTGATTTAAATGAATGAATGTCATTTTTGTTAGTAAAAAAAAACATAAAACAAAATAAATAAAATAAAAGTTTTATTATAATAATTAATTAAAAAGTAAAAATTGAAGAGGACAACCACAAACAAAATTGAAAATGAAACTAAAGAGATTTTTTTTTTTATACTAATTAATTATATTTTATGTTAGTTTCATAATCAAACTAGGACCTCCCACTTGAAATCCATTCATGTTTCTTAACTCACCAACAAGCATGGTGTTTGTTAAGACAAAAAAAAAAAGTTTAGTTTATAGTGAATAACTTATTGAGTTTAAACTAATAGCATTGTTTTCTAACAATTTTTTATCGTGAGCTCACAACGTTTTTTTTTATAAAATATTTGTAATAACATTTAAATTTATAGCA
>JBBPBT010000240.1:431761-441972 GCA_037974875.1 Cicer bijugum
AATGTTAATTTTAATATAAATATTTCAAATTAATTCAGCTATGTTATTAACTAATTTATTCATTGAATTTTATTTTTTAATGCCCCTTATTTCAAAAAAATTATTAAACTATTGATTTTAAAAATTATATATTAAAATACTATTTCTATTTTTTATATAATTATAAATTTGTAAATCGAGAAATGAATTTTTTAATAGATTTTTGTTTATGAAAGTCTTCATTTATTAAAATTAATGTTTACAAATTCGAATTTTGTCTAAAAAAAACTCTTTGTTCATAAAGACGATTTATAAATAAAAAAAAGTATTTTAATATATAGTTTTAAGAGAATCATTTGATTTTTTTTTTTTTTCAAAATTGGGTTATTGAAAAAAAGAACTCATCCCTACCTAACAAAACAATAAAGTGCAGAAAAGAGAAATTGATCTGAGATAGGAATATTGATTCTGTCTTCAAATTTGAAATGATGAGAGGAGCTTTCTTCTCCAAATTTCTCCTCTTTCGCAAAACTAAGCCATTTCCCAATGTCTCTTCTCCCTTCTCAACAACCTCTAAACTCAGCATCTTCGATCGCCATCTCAAACGCAAACAGGTTTTTTAATTATTTTTTCTTTCCTTTTCTCTCTAATTTCTTTCATTTTTTCTCTATTATTCTTTGTTTCAGTTAGTTAATAATGGTTTGCGTTGCTGTTAATTGATGCAGCGCGACCGTGCCGCATGGTTGATGCCTCAAAATGATCCTTTGCTTAACACAGTTGCTGATAATCTCTTAGATCGCTTGCAGGTTCCTTACCTTTATTCATTTCGTTTTGTTTTGAGTAAACATCCATTTTGGTCTCTGAATGTGTGATGCACTGTCACAATAGTATTTGAATGTATCGAAATTACAAAAAAAACAAACCTAAATATGTATTTTGATAGTCATTTTGGTGCTCGAATATGTCTTTAGTTAGTCGGTTTAATCTTCAAATGTGTTTTTCGTTAGTCAATTTAGTCTATAAAATTACTAACAAAAGAGATGTTGAGGATGCATTTGCAATTTCGATACATTTAAAGATTACTGTAACAGTGACTCATATATTCAGGGACTAAAATGATTGCTTACTCATCTTTCTAACTAATTCCTAATATTTTTTTCAAGTAAACAATGGCTTTTGTTCTTAAATGTGTGTGCTGTGACTTTAGTTATGTTTCAAAATTACAAATTTATCCCTGAATGTGAATTTTGCTTGTCAGGTTAGTCTGCGAATGTGTCTTTGATTAGTTAGTTTGATCCTCAGATGTGTCTTTGATTCGTTAATTTGATTCTGACATGTGTCTTTCCTTAGTCATTTTGGTCTAGAGATACTCGATGATGGTTTTGTAATTTCGATTCATTCAATGGCTATATGGTAGGATGGTTTTGTATTTCGATTCATTCAATGGCTATATAGTTGGATGGTTTTGTATTTTGATTCATTCAATGGCTATATAGTAGGATGGCTTTTTAATTTCAATTCAATCAATGGCTATATTGACACCGTTTCACACATTTAGAACTAAAATGACTGTTTACCTAATATTTTTTTTGAAGCAACTCATTTCTAATAATAATAATAATAAAATATTATTATTATTATTATTGTTGTTGTTGTTATTATTATTATTATTATTATTATTATTGTTATTATCAACAACTTCAATTCATCTCTTTTGTTTTTTCATTAGGATTGTAAGAAAACTTTTCCCTCAGCTTTATGTTTAGGGGGCTCATTGCAAGCCATCACAAACTCTCTTCACAGTGGTCGCGGTAACAAATTAACTCCATGCGTTGATTTACTCTACTCTGCAGCATTACCATGCTTTAGAACTGTAATGTAGTGTATTTTCATATGGGTCCCACCACTTTGAAACAAGTAGCCAAACTAGCATGATTTAATAATAATAGAGTATTGGAAAGATGGTATTAGAGTGTCTGTTGTCACTTGTCAGTGTTACTTGTTTGTTGCTCCAATATTATCTATGATCAATGAAGCACTAACACAGACACAAACGCAACCCTGACATGTAAACACTAGTAATAATTTGAGAAAATGTAAGTGATTGGATGTAACTATATATATGTGACAGTGTCACACACCGTGACACCGGTCATGCTTTCAATCTAATTGTCAGGGCTATATAGTCTACTATTTCCCAGCCACTGCACATCATTGCCATTGCCATTGCTATGTTATCAATTGATCACGAGTTTTGAGTATGTTATAACTGTCGGCAGAGGCGGGGCTAGGATTGAACAGCAGGAGGGCTAACTATATAAATTAAAAATTCACACATGAATATATATTTATCAAATTTCTTAGAAAATATTTATACTTTGTTCAAAATATAGAGCATCTCTCTTACATGTCACAAAGATTGTCTATAAATCAGAATGAAAGTAGAATAAGAGACTGAGGGGATGTAGAACTGAAAGGAAAGAAATCATATTATATTATTTATAGGGTAATACTTAATTGTGCGAAATATTCTTCGTGAAAATGTTGCTGAAGCCATTCTGTTGCCTCTCCTATATCTCAAACTCCTGCTGTTGACTATGTACGCGCCCCTGATTGTCGGTACTTATTATATAATTTTTCTGGAATTTACTGTTTGGAGAACTCCTTTTATTGAGAATGAATAGGAGAAGAATAACTTGTTCAAAATATGGGGCTATGTGACTTGACTTGTTGTGTGCCTGCTAATATTGCTAAGCAAATCCTAATTGTGTAATGGCGTAGTTCAGTTTTCAACTAACTGAGTAGGGTGTCATTATAATGAAGATGGTTGATCCCAGGTGCAATAGAAAAGCTTATTGTCATGGATCCGTCCAATGACATGGTACAGCGCTGTAAAAATGCTGATCATGTGTCCAATGACGATAACATGGAGACGATGTTTGTGGTTGGTGACGAAGAATTCTTGCCTATCAAAGAAAGGTGCAGAAGTTAGCTTTGTATTTAATTATAGTTTTACTCTTGATATTCAATGATGATTTTACACTTGATATTTATTTAATATTACTACTTTTCCTTTTGAATTGTTTTACATGTATCAATTCCAGCTCTGTGGATTTGGTTATTAGTTGCTTGGGGCTTCATTGGACTAATGATCTTCCAGGAGCAATGATACAAGTAAAGTTTCTTATACAATTGTGGTGATTGATTTGCTTACTCGCCTCACCATTTTCTGTTAGTATCTCATAATACTAAAGAGTATCAAACAATGATAGAAAATGCTTGCAGGCAATAGCATGTCATTTATGTTTTATTTTCTGTTTCTTTAGGAGTTCGGTAGAATCACTCCTAAAATATTAAATCACATGTTGTGTTATGATGATTTTGTAGGCCTTCAAATACTTTAATATTTAAATCAAGTTCTGTAGTTGTTTAATTAGCAAATTGGTGCTATCATAAAATATTTGGGCTATCTTAGTGTAATTTAGAACATCTTAGATTATCTTTTAGGATTGACTTCCCTGTTTCATTATATTTCACAACTAGTTTTTCTTTTTTAAATTGCAATGTGGATTCTATGATAGAGATCCATGATAAGGAAAAAGGGGTATTATGTAATAAAGAGTATGGTAAGAATATATGGTAAATGATGAGTGGGGTAAGATGCTTAGTTGGCAAGTTGTTATGCCTTATTAGTATAAACAGGAAGGTGAGTGCATTGTGTGGATTATGGAAGAATATTTGAGTGAACCATTTATGGTTAGCCAGAGAGGTTTTCTCCTTCTCTGAGGAGCTTGGCTCTGGGGTAGATTGGAACTTATTCCCTTCTACAAATTTACTCATTTTATCAATTAAATACATATTATTTTCCACTGTTTGATCTCTATCTTTACTTCATTTCGGATTATGAAAATTGGGTTTCCATCATTCTAGTATTAGTACAAATAAAGGTTAAAACTTCATCTTTTGCATCAAACTATAATCTCAATCCAAAGTTTTTGTTCTACGTCTTCCTTCTTCATTCTTAGGTAAAGTTTGACCTCACCTATTCCAAATGCAATGTAGTCTTAGTTATCCTGGATAAAGTTTGACCCTATCCATTTAAAGTGATGAATTAACTGTGATTCATACCTACTAGTACCTCCCATTGTGAATCATACTAAATTACTAATGGTGATTTTTGCAATCTCACTGATGATTGGATGACCTTACTTGTGGTTGTTGTGCACACCAGTCATAGAAAACATTTATATGCAAATCTCCTTTTTTTTTCACATTATCCAATATTGAGTTATAATGTCATTTATTATTATTCTCATGTAATTTTTTTTTTATGTTTGGCAGTCTATGTTGGCATTGAAACCTGATGGCCTATTTTTAGCAGCTATCTTCGGAGGAGAAACATTAAAGTGACTGTTACTTTATTTTTAGAGATTTATTACAAGCAACAATGCATGTATGGAGCATTTTAATGACATTTGTGCTGCTATCAGGGAGCTCAGAATAGCTTGTACCATAGCACAAATGGAGCGTGAAGGAGGGATCAGTCCCCGAGTTTCACCTTTAGCACAGGCATGCATTAGTGAATAACTTAATTATTTATTAGTTAATATCATTAGCATTTTAATACTAATCCCCACCTCTGCAGTACTGACACTTCATATTGAAAGCGCCTTCGGTGTTTGACTCGTTACTAACATACGTCGTTAGATTAAATCATTTTCATTTTCTACTACTGACATATATGTACCAGTGTTGTGTTTGGTGTTCCTTGGAGGGGGAGAGGTGTTAACTAGTGCAGGGTGGTTACACAGTTATTTTGTTTGTCATTTCATAGGTTGTAATTCTGTTCTGTCACTTTGTTAGCTGAATCTCCTGAGGTTGTTATCTTTAGTTGTCGTACATTGGCGGGACATTTATGAGGATCCCATAGTCATCTTTAGGGGACTTTTTGGTTTTCACAGAATGCCGTAAAGTTGTTCTTTCAAAACAGTATAGCTAAATTGAGGCCCCATTAGATGATATGAGTAGTCCTTGTCAGTTGGCACTGATAAATGAATGATGAAGTTCATGATTGTTTGAAAATGATTGCTAATCATTGTTGATGGTTAGTTTTGAAGTAATAAGTTTGTTTGTCACTTATCCATCATCGTCGCATTAATCTTGCGTACCACATTATATTATATGATCTGTTGGTTAATCCGGCTAGTTTTAACTTTAATGCTTGTAAAGAAGACTTGAATTTATTCCAAGTAAAAGAAAATAAATAAAGCTGAAACTGAAAACAGCTTTTGCCCTTCATTTTTAGGTTCGAGATGCTGGGAATCTATTGACCAGGGCAGGCTTCACCCTTCCAAGCGTTGATGTTGATGAGTACACAGTTAAATATGAAAGTGGTTAGTGTTTCCACCTGGTTTTATAATTGAATTATTCTAAATGCCTGACATAAATTAATCAAGTTTTGAGTTCTTGATAGGACCCAAAATAGGATAATAACATAAGTATATGAATGATTACTCTGATAAAACACAGTATGTATGGTGCATGAAATAATATTACTGAAATAACAATGGAAATGGAGACTGAAAACTTATAGAAGATTAAGAACAAGAACTAAATACTAAAAGATAATAGGGCTAGACTTTACTTACCTCCCAGTTGAATTTTGGATTATTAGGACCCTATTCTCCTAGGAACCAGAGGGTTACAATACTAAAAAACAATACTAAAAGATAACTTGTAAGACAGAACCAACTTCCCTACTCAGCCCAAAACTACTCAAACCAATTGTGAATTATGAGATCCTTTTTCGGTTCCCACCCTTTCTTTCTTATAATTCTGACATTTTCCTTTTAGAATCTTCTCCACCTATCATCACATGCCATTAGTCATTCTGTTAGTTCTGGCATAATAGAATCTACACTCTTATGAAAGACCCATTACAAGGCCAATAATTTCTCCTTAAACATTAGGACTCATTTACTTTGTGAAAACATTGTGTTTTCATTTTTTAAAATGTGTGTTCATTTTACCTTTTGAAGTGAACTATTGTCATGGAGAAAATATGAAATGATTGTTAATGAAGATGTATTTTGGAAATAAAGAAATCAGTTTTTTGACATTTTCATTGTTTCTAAAAATGTAGACAATTGTATGCTTTAAAAGTCTCCTCCTTGTTAACAAGTAAAATTAACTCATGTTTTAAGAAATAAAAATAGAGAATGTTTTTCACAAAGTAAACGTCTCCTTAGCTAGTGAGATTCTTCCTTAGTCTGGAATTCTAATTATGGTGGATTTATGACAAATTATAATAAAATTCTTTCAAGTTGTTTCTTGTTCTTTATAATGTGCGAATTCAATAACATTCTAACTCTTGTGATTCATTTTTGTACTGATTTTTCTCATGTGATTCTCTCTTTAGTGCAGCCCTCGAGCTTATAGAACATCTCCGTGCAATGGGTGAAACAAATGCACTTTCCGAAATGAACGTGGTAAAGCTTTTCTTTTCTTTCATACCAATGGTTGTTAAAAATAATTTCCTTTTACGAAATGGTGAACCTTAGATGCTGTTTCATCTCATCTCGTAAAATTGTGCATAAATGGAACAGATCCTTAAGAGGGACACAGCCTTAGCAACTGCAGCTATTTATGATTCAATGTTTGCCGCAGAAGATGGCACTGTACCTGCAACCTTCCAGGTAATCAAAATAGAAGCATCATTTTTTTGCATAAGGAAACCAAAAGTGTCATCAAAACTATCTCACAAAATCAAAACTGTCTTATCAAAATCAGAAGTGATTCAAAATCATTTTGTGACATTGACTTACAACCGGAGACATGAAAAATCAAGATGAAAACTATATCTATTTATAATAATATTAAAATAGACTCTAAACTCTATTAAATGACACCTCACACACTTATGTGCCACATCGTAACATTTGTGCCATGTCATTTTAATTTTTATGTGGCACCTTTCGTATAGCTCTAGAATTCATCCAACACTTTCTTTCTATTCATCAATTTAGCTTTTAAATCTCATACACCATACATATGTCGAAAACCTACACTCAAAAGCTCCTCATGAAAATAATTCTACCATCCTCCCACTTCAATCAACTTTGCTCGCTCCTCCATTTCTAACTATACATATCCATGTACATTAGTTGGTAACATGAAGCTGCTGCATTCTAACAAATTCTTGATTTTTTGTTTTCTTTATGCTTCAACACTAAATAACGGAATGTTTCGACATCTTAATAAAAATTTATTTGTCTGGCTTAATTGCAGTTTTGGTCCCTTTATTTTTATCAGCTCAAGAAATTGATCCCTATTTCAAAATTTGGTCATTTCTTCATATTTTTAATTAAAAAATAATGATGTGACATGTGGTAAATGATGTGAAATATGATATGATGAAATGTAATGATGTGAAAGAATTAACATCCATGAAATTACCATAAAACCCTTTAAAAATTTCAGTTTCAACTATTAAAATGATTTATTTTTGTAATTTAATCAATACCACCATATAAATATATAATGCATTTAGATGGTTATACATCATGAGATTGTTTGCCACATCATTTAAAATATGTCAAATCATCATTTTTTAATTCAAAAATATGTGAGGGACCAAGATTGTCAAATTTTAAAATGAAGAGAGTAATTTCGTGAATTGATAAAAATAGTGGGACTAAAATTGTAATTAATTCTATTTGCTTAGCATTTGAAAGTGGCAATTGTAACAATTTTTTTCTCTGAACCGGTTGAATGATTCATATTGCACCACTAATTATTTTTGGAAATAATGTAAATAAGTTGTTATGCTTGATTGTATCTTGTACATAGGATACTAAATTAAAATTTTAGTTATCCCATTTCTAAATCTGAAAATTTAGTCCTCCAATTTCACAAATTTCAAGATTTTCTTCCATCATTCAATTTGAAGCTTAATTTTACTAACACGTCATCTTCATTAATGACTTAGACTTACATGTGATGATATGACAATGATGATTTGCACTAAATTTAAATAAGTTTATTATACATGTCAGATTTTATGAAATAATATTTTAAATATTAATAATTACTTAAAACTAAAATTATTAAAGGAACCCTAGTAATTGAGATTCATCATTCTTCCTTCACACCTTCAATCTTCTGCAAACTGGACTATGAAAATATATTGAAGACTACAGTTCAACATGGAAATGAAAAGGCTTAATAGTAGTTTTGATATCCTTATTTTTTTCCAATTCGTAAGATTGATCCTCCTATTTTATAATTTAACAGTTATGGTCCATCCCTTAGTTTCTAGAACTAAAAAATTGTCATTTGACATATTTAAAATAATGTGAATATGATCTCTTGACTTAGAAGCATCAAAATGCATTATTTATTTATTTATATATTATTAATTAAATTACACAAGGCTTAATTGCAAATTATGGTCCTCAATTTTTATTCGATTCATGAAATTTGTCTGCTTATTTTAAAAGTCGACAATTTTGGTCATTTCTTAGATTTTTGAACTAAAAAATTACAATTTGACATATTTTAAATGATGTGACATACGATTTTATGATATAGAAACATCTAGATGTATTAATTATTTATGTCAATAATTAAATTAAAAAAATAAAAAAATTTGAAGTTTTTGAAAGTTAAGTTTTAGAGAGGATTTTATTACGAGTTAATAGGTGTTTAATCATTCTACATAATTGTATTATATATTAAGTTATTTAAAGCATGTTACATTATTTTTTACTTAAAAAATTAGAATGAAGAACCAAAACGTAAAATTTTGAAATAGGATGATGGATTTCATGATTTGGTAAAAATAAATGGACTAAAATTGTAATTAAGCTACATAAATGAATACTTTTAGATTATGCTACAATTTCATAAGTATTAATCATTCAACATCATCATATCATATGTCACTTTGTTTAAATATGTCCCATCAAATTTTAATTAAAAAATTTACTAGAGACTAAATCGTTGGATTTTAAAATAGAGTACCAATTTTACGAAGGAGTGAAAATATGAGATTAAAATTGAAATTAAGCCAAATCGAAACACGCTGTATGATGAGAACAACTGCGAATGAATTATGTCTACCATTGTAGTTGAGCCAATGATCGACCAAATTAAGCCAAATAAAAAAGATAGACCTTTAAAGGCATTTTGATGAGCATGTTGAACTACATTATGGGATCATTAATCCCTTCTTAATTGGTGGTTTTGCGCAAGAGAGTGCCCAACCAATCTCTCTCCGGAACATTTTGTCTGCATAAATTGGAAATTTAACAAATCCGAACTCATGCTCATCAAATATCCTTCCTCACTTTCTTTTTTATCTTCTTCTGTTTAGTTTTTAGTATTATTTGTTACTCCTTCCCTTCCAAATTATAAGCATTTATTGTCTTTTTCAAATATATTAAGAAAAACATATAGTGAATTTAATGTGTATATGTTTCTAAAATTTCCTTTGAATATAAATGTATTCAACTTTGACTTTTTATTTTTCAAGATAAATTATAGGTATCAATAAGTGGACATATTTTTGAAAAAAACTTATATAGAGGTACATATTTTTGAAAAAAACTTATATAGAGGTACATATTTAAATAGATCAATATTGCCACGTCATCGAATGTAACTCTGTAAATAATGAAGATGATATTTCAGTAAAATTATGCGTCAAATTGGTGGTGGAGAGTTTTTTTGAAATTTGTAAAATAAAGGGATTCAATTTCCGAATTTAAAAATGAAGACACTAAAATCTTAAAAATGATAGGACTAATAGGGCGTTTAAACCTATTTTTATTCATTATGGTTATGTGTTTATTTGCGAGCAGGGCTAACCCAATGAGTTTGTAGGCATTACATTATATTTTTTTTTATGAGTAATAATAACATAAAAATTACAGACTTTACAAAGTTAAATCAAAATTTGTTGGTTGTGTTAATATGTTAAAAAATAAAATCAATACTTACCATTTTAAAAAGATAGCTTACCTACTCTAAAATACTTCTCATTTATAAGGAGGTAAACAAAACATATGTTGGATTGTTCCAACTAGATATCAAGCTTGGAAACTCTTTGATCAATAATCTATTTTTGAAAATTAAAAAGTAATAAATAAAAAATCAATGACAACTTTTACAAATTTTAATTAAAAAAATGATAAAAAAAAATCAATATTGAATATTACATAAATCAATAATGT
>JBBPBT010000240.1:451406-472660 GCA_037974875.1 Cicer bijugum
ATATATATATATATATATATATAACCCATAAAACATATTTGACTCATTTATTTTATTTATTTAAAATAAAACCAGCAATTATCCAAACTAATTTTTTTTAAAAACAATTTCTTTACTTAGGTATTATTAATATTTCAAAACTAATATTTTATAAAAAATAATTAAAGTAATTACTCTTTTAAAATACATTAATAACCAAAACTTTCATATTCACAATATTAACTACAATTATTACTATAATATTTTACAACATAATCACATAAAAATACTACTATCTTTATAGAATAGTTCAAACGATAAAATAATTAAACATAACATCAATAATTTATATTGATTACTAATTCATAATAAATACGTATAAAATCATCATATCATAGAAAATAAAAAATAAAAAATTAATCACAATATTATTAATATCACTATGCACACATTTATCATTTAGTCAAATGCACACAAAAATATCCCCATAAATATCTAATGCAGTTTACGATTATCAAATCATAAGAAACTCATGCATATAAGGAGAAGTAATCATAAAATTAATCAACATATATTCTAAAATAATCTTAACACCAAATTAATTTCTTTAAAACCTATTTAATTAATAAAATAGTTGAATATAAAATTTGGGATGTTATAGGAGTCAAGAATACTTGTGCAACCTAGATATGTCAAAGAAGAATATATACTTAAAGCCTGAAGAGGCGGAGTGAATAATACTTGTATGCTATTAATTGAAATAGTGGATTAAATCATCGACAGTACTGAGGCAAAATCTCACTGTAATGGGAGGACTAGATGTATCAATTGTTGTGTTGTGAACTAGTATAAAAATATGTGTTTTTCTTCGTCTTTGTTTTTCCTTATTTTAGTTCTTTTATAATTCAACCTTATTCTTACTACACCTGATTTATAAGAGTAAGTTGAATGTTTTGATAAAATCAAAAATAAAAAATAAAAAATAAAAACATTTTTATGAAAAGAAATCAAAGTTTAATTTAAAAATAACAAAACACAATTCAAACCCTCTATTTCTTGTGTTTTCCATAACCTTCAATTGGTATCAAAATATAATTCAAACTCCCATTTTACGTGTTTTAGTGAAATAGTTTGAATTAGTCTGTCTTCTGATTCAATCTAATTTTCAATGCAAGTGTTATCTGAATAACAAATTAAACACTTTAGCAAAACAATCCTTTTCAAATGTCAATTTCATCTCCGTTTGAGACCTTTTTTTAAGGGGTATATTATATGTTTAAGGGCAACAAGAGAATTTGTGTTAAAGTATTTCTTAATAAATCATTTTTAATAACATTTTGAGTAATAATTAGACTTTCACTACTAGAAATTTCGCCTATAGTGACCGATTTAGAGACTGAATATTTTCAGTCACACTAGCGACCGAAATAGAGACCGTTATTTTAAATTTATGAACTAAATAATTTTCCGTCACTAAATCGGTCACTAATGAAATATAGAGACTGAAATAGCAACTGAATTTTAGCGACCAAAATTTCAGTCGCTAAATGTCACTAATAGAAAATTTGTCTTTTACACTAGCGACTGAAATAGAGACTGAAATTTAAAACCTTGAAACTAAATATTATTCAGTCACTAAATTGGTCGCTAACAAAAGTAGAGATTAAAATAGCAACTAAATTCTATTTTTTAATTACATAATTTAATTTTTTTTTATATAAATTTGTTTAAAAAAATAAAAGACCAACCTCTTAATAACAACAATACAAACACCTCACCCTCTTGAAACTATCCCGTTTAACCTTTGTCTCTCCATTTGAACCCTAAAATTTCCAATTCAAATTCTCAAGGGCTTTCAACACCACCACCCTCACTCGAGCTCTCTCGCAACTCAGTTGCGTCACTCTCACATCGCCGCCGTCTCTCGCCGTGCTGTCTTTTTCGCTATTTCACTGCATCGTTCTTGCAACAACAAGGCAAAGCACTGACGATAAGCTACGCGACTGCCTTTTTAACCCTATAGCTCATCGTTTCAGTCGACCCATCCCTCCCGCTGCATCCAAACCGACGGTATCATGCCTTCCACTTTCAATCCGTATCTTTCTTTTGTGAGTATCTCGATTTTATGCTGTTAGAATTTGTAGATTTCAATTTTTCTCGAATTATGGTTGCCAAGTACATCTATGAATGTCTAAGTATTTCAATTTTCCTGATTCCACCATGATAAAATCTATGTAGTTTGTTTTACCTTTATTTTAATTATGTTGTGTTAGCTTTTAAAATTTCTACTTTATTTCAGTGGTAAAGTTATATTGTTTCTTTTAATTTTTTTCTTTCTCACTATGTTATGTTGCTGCCAATGCAATTCAAAATCTTAAGTATTGTATACAAAACCTCATTAGGCTAAGTATTGTAGACAAAACCTCATTAGGCTATGATGAAACTTTAGTTTACTGATGACATTCGTAGAGTGCTTGGCATTCACGTCGAACCTGAGCGGTTAACTGAGCAACTCTTAGTTTTCATTGTTTTAATTTTTGGTTTCTTTTTCCTTTCTATTTCGCTTTTAAAGTGAATGACTTGGATGTGAACTGGGCTGCAATATTGTAAAAAAACTATTTTATTCTGATTTATAACTGAACTAGTTTTCAGTTTTCCAATCTGTTTTGATAGATGTTATGCAATGGGTGATTGAATGTTGGTATTACTCAAAGATATAGCACCTATAAATTGGTTCATACTTCACATTGTGAAAACTTATTGCTTTTCTTTTCACTTGTGGAAAATTGAGTCAGTGTAATTTTTGATGGATAAGTTTAATTGAAAGTCATTTGAAACTCTGCTGCCTTTTAGTGTTTGTAATATGTTTAGTTCTGTTTTTCAAACTAGCTTCATGATTGTGACTTGTGAGTTTGGTAGATTGATGGAGATCCTTGTTTGTCTTTCAACAGTTTTAGATTGCTATGCATTTCCATGTTGTGTTGCTATGATGAAATCTCAGTTTATTGATGGCATTCATTGAGTGCTTGATGATACTTCGACATTCATGTCGAACCTGAGCGGTTACCTGAGCAACTCTTTACCGTTTTAAGTTTGTGCTTTTATTATTTTCTTTACTTCGTTGTAATGACTTATGATGATTTTACTTTGTTTCTTGAACCCTATTGCCTTTTTGCTGCATGTTGTGAGTTTGGTAGATTGATGAAGCTGCATGTGTTTTGTTTGTTATTCCACTGTTTTTTATTGATGAAGCTGCATGTGTTTTCTTGTAGTGGTTTCCGTGAAACTGTCAATGATGGCAAGCGAACTTTATACCTTGACGAACAAGGGTAAATATATACATATATTTTTAGTTATTTAAGTATATTATATAAACTTCATAACTACTAACATGTATTGTTTGTAGATTTTTGCCTTCGCATCCTGCAGCAAATGGGATTGGAGATATCATCAAAAGTAATTTTAGTAAGCCATGGCCATCATGGAAAAAAATAGACATTAATACGAGAGACTTGTGGTTTGAAGAGTTTAAGGTATATTGTTTCAAGGGCACCTTTAATATGTTTAAAACTAGAAAATGTGTTATTTATTCACTCCTTTATATTTTAATTAATAATGTCTTATGTCTTTAAAAAAATATTATCACATGTTAACCTAATGATTGTTTGTATATACACATAATAGATTTAATATTTGTCCACCAGATGATGTGTGGGCTAGAAAGAACTTTGAAATACGAGGTGCAACAGTCATGAAAAATAATCTAAACAAGGTTCATAGCTCAATGACCAGACCAAGGTGGATTGGTCAAGATGTTTGGAATTCTTTATGTGATCATTGGGGAACTCAAGGATTCAAAAAGAAGAGCATACAAGCAAAAACAAATCGAGCATCTGACTGTGGAGGTTTTGGCGGGTCTCTTCACACTTGTGGCTCTATCACTACATCCCAACATAGAGTTAATTTGGTTAAGTTTCTTATCTTTTTCTATATTTTAACTTTCATATATGATTTAATATGTAGTTGAAAGCTATTGTATATTGTAATATACTTACAGTAGTAAGAAGCATCCATCTGATATCAGCATCCAACATGACTACCCTGTCATAATCAACTAAGCTCCAAGCATAAAGTTTATTCAGTGACAACTTAAATCTCTTGTCAACTAAGCTCCAAGCATAAAGTTTGTTCAGTGACAACTTAAATCTGACTATGTGCATTTCATTTTTTGTTTTGCATATTAATTCTTGTAATTTTGTTTTTCAAATTTCGTTTCTATTGTGCAAATTAATATTATGTTTACAAGTTTTTAATGTTGAGTTTTTTTATGTTGTTAGACGAATTTGAATGGCATTCCTCCTAGTCATTCAGATTTGTTTCTCCACACACATAAACATGGCAAGGATAAAACTTGGGTTGATAAAAGATCGGAATATGTTCATGTAAGAGCTTTCAACTTTAAAGTATATATTATTTATTTTTCTATGTTGGTTTTTTTATCTTCATATAATATCGAAATAAAGTGTTTTAAAATATTAATTAGCTTTATATTTATGTTGACAGGAAAAATTAAAACGTAGGTTTGAAGAATTGACCCAAGAAACAATTTCACAAGGAACTCCTCCACCAAATGAATTAGATGTGTGGTGTGAGGTTGCTGGAATAAAAAGAGGACGAATATATGGTCTCGGAATGGAATCTACTGTATTATTAGGGAGACCTAATTATCGCGGATCATGTTCTTCATCAACGAAGTGGGTTCAAAGACATGAATTTGAAGAAATGAAAAATGAAAGAGATCAACTTCGAGAGGAATTGGCTAATACAAACAGAGCAGTTGAGCGCAATAACCACTTGATAAATGATGAATAGCTTGAACTTTAAACCCATGCCATATACTAGAGATCAAATTCATGAAGATGGGGTTAGTGATAATGATAATGAGATTGGTGATCATGATGATGGTGATTTTGATGATGAGATTGCTGATAATGATGCTTGTGATCATGATGGTGAAGAGTTAGTTGGATAGTGATAAGTTAATCTGAAGTAACCAATATGTTACAATTTATTTTGACTAAATATATTATGTTTAAACTAAAATTTTATTTGTATTATTTTGAGTACTTACAAATATTAGTTAAGTGTATTATGTTCTTTAATTATATACATTGATATGATTAATGTTTTCAAATGATTTTAGTTTTTGAATTTTTTAGATATTTAAAACAAATTAAAAAATTAATTTTATTGTTCTTTTTAACATTAAAGTAATATACTTAAAAAAATGGTAATATTTAGAGACGTAATTGGTGATCAAATATTTAATAAAAATAATAATTTATATCACAAAATAATCAGTCACAAAATTAGTCAAAAAATTAGTCACAAAATGCAGTCGTCAAATCGGTCACAAAATTCGGTCACTAGATCGGTTACTAAATTTGGTCACTAAATCGGTCACTAAATTCAGTCGCTAAATCGGTCACTAAATTTGGTCGCTAAATCGGTCACTAAACTCAGTCGCTAAATCGGTCACTAAATTCGATCGCTAAATCGGTCACTGATTTGGTCGCAACAGCTAGCGACTAGCAGTTTACCAACTGATTTAAATTGGTCACTAATTCGGTCGCTATTGGATTTAGTGACCGATTTTCTCCATTTAGTGACCGAAAATTGGGTCTCTAAAAGCGCTTTTTCTAGTAGTGTTTCTATATTAAGATAAGTGAGTACTCAAAAGATCATTTTTAATATGCTAGAAAAAATTATGTCAATTTTTAATTTGTTGTTTGGTTGTGATTCGTTAAACTTTTCATTGACAAACTTGATAAAACTCTTAAGTTTCTATAAGGTTCGAGCATACCATCAAGCATCATTGTTTAAACCAAGAATGCTTCAAATGGATGGCTGAAACATAATCAAACATCTGATCACCATAATATAAGAAGAAGCAAGCAAACATAAGTATAATGGTTGAAACAAGACCATTATGAAGGAAACTTGCTATGCAAGATAACCAAAACTCTCATGGAAGATCATCTTTTAATCTCTCAATCTAAGATAACTCTGAACTATAAATGAATTTAATAACTCACCATCTGATCAAACTCATGAGGATATCAGAACCTAATAGGAACC
This sequence comes from Cicer bijugum, assembly GCA_037974875.1. NCBI lineage: Eukaryota > Viridiplantae > Streptophyta > Magnoliopsida > Fabales > Fabaceae > Cicer > Cicer bijugum. The sequence continues at coordinate 457,524 of JBBPBT010000240.1, forward strand.
ATCTTGGCAATCCTCTAACTCAAGGTCTGGAGTCATACCTTTGTTTGCTCAAGGAAAAACTACTATCATCTGAAGGCTAACGTGCTTGATTCATCATCTGAAATTCACATTTACGAAACCAAAAGCTCTAGAACAAAGGAGTGCATCTGCTGATTCAGAAGAAAGATTAGAGTCGAGCTAACTTCGTTTTTGGTTAAAAAATCATTTGATAGAAAAGTTTGACAAATCATCAAAAGACAACAATAAGGACAAAGTTGCTAGATCATCGGTTAGAAATTATAACTAAAACCAAAGGAACCAAGAAAACTAAAAAAGTAGGAAAATCAGATATATTAGAGGAACCATATATATTAGAAGAACTAAATATATCATAAGAACCAAAAATATATTAGAGGAACTAGATATATATCAAAGGATTCGAAGATGTTAGAGGAACCTTCTAAATCAGAACATATCCATTAGCACTCAAATCAAGTTCATTAAGAATGCAAACCTGGATGGGAATAAAAATTTTATCATCCGAAATATGTGATTAGAGGAAATGCAGATGAAAATATGAAAACGAGAAAAAGAAGTCAATTAGAACTAAATGGGTTTCAAAAAACAAGTTGATGTATAGGTTTTATTTCTCCATTCTTTACTTAGTGCTTGATAGTATATTATATTTGATAACAATGCATCTTGATCTTAAAAAGTCAAAGTAAGATGAGGATTTTGCATGTTCTCTTAATTCAAAGATATTGGGAAAATCATAGGAACTGAACAATACAATAGAAGCATAATACATCTCAACAATTTTTGCAACACTTTGAAATTAAATATCCAAAAGATTACAACCTTCATGAGAGTAAAATCCATATCCTCTGTGATAACACTTTCGCAATATGTTTAACTAAAAATTCTATCTTACATTCCAGAGCAAAATATATAGAAGTTATATAAACATCATTTTATAAGAGATTTTATTCAAAAAGGGAATTTAAGATATAAAATTTATTGACACTGATCATCAGTAGCAAAATATTTGTACAAAACCTCTTGTTGAGGATAGGTTCAACCTTATTAAAGAAAACCTGAACATTACTTTCATAAATGAATTATAAATTAATCTGTATATGTTATGCCTTGGATAGAATATAATTGGTTGTTAAATATATATGTTTTGATCCATTAATGTTATATATTATGCATTTTTGTGTGTGTTTGTTGTAATAATCTGACATGACATACAATTATAAAGACCCTCAAATATTAATTATGTTTGCTCCATTTAAGTTTGTTTAATGTACATCTATTTTATACACCCTTTTTTATAATGACAAAAGGGGAGAAAAGAAGAAGAAATGGTAATACAAATAAGTGCATGCACATATATCATTATTATGATAATTGCTTGCAATTCACTCTTATTTTTATGGGTTTAACATCCTCTAAAAACATTGATTATTTCATTAGGCTTAACATCGTAAAAAGAACAATAATCCAAAAGCTTAACATCCTGAGGAATTCTAAATTGTCAATCAATAGATTTTATAATAATTCAAAGATTTAACATCTTAGGAATTCGTGAAATAAATTAAAAGAAATTATTAGAGTTATGATAATGTTGTATTTCTTTATGAACATTACATTCAGAGGAGCATGATTTTTAACCTTATTTTGTGAAAGAAAATTCTTCATTTTATTTATCATCATCCAAAAAGGGGAGATTGTTAGTGCAAAAAGCTTTTAGCTACAATCATTTTATTTATGTTTTCATGATAACAAAAGTAATAAGAACAATTCTAAAACTCCTCAAATACTCTACTTTTTACATGTGATCAATTTAATATTACACCTTATCATCTAATTCTGATTATCACCCGTCTAACTTTAAACAAAGTCAATGCCTCTGAAAAAAGTCAACACATCAGTTTCATTTAGAAAAAAAAAAATAATTCCTATAATAAAAAGTCATTTCATTTGAAAAAGGCAATAACTCTTATTAAAGTCAATGGTTTTGGAAATTGCCTATATATGTTCTCAAGGTATTTGCCCTATTATAATCTGAAGGATGCCAGAACAAAGTTTGATAACGGCTATGTTCCTTTTGTTTAAGATACTGGAATAATTTAAGTAATTCCCGGAAGGTTACTCTGAAGTATGGCACTAAGTGTAATAATTCTAAGTATCATAATTCTTCCAGAAACAATAGCAACGGCCGACAATGGTTTCTATCAAATTCAAAATCAATTCAAAACACAGCAACAACAATATCATTTGAAAAAATATAACAATTCAAATATGAATAAAATTGAAATAAGACAACTGTTCAATACGAAGAGTATTAAGAGACATATTGAATAATTTATGTATTTCAACTACAAAACTGTATTTCTTTATCTAGACAAAAAGTATTAAACAACCTTAATTTATAGTAACACTAACGGGTTGAAATACATACAGCCCATCTAACGGGCTGGACTACTTAACTCCCCCTCAAGTTGGAGCATATAAATCGATTGCACCCAGCTTGTTACATACACTACAAGAAAACATGAATTTTGTGAGGGCCAAAAGCCCTCAGAAAGGGGAAAAAATAGTCACAAAGGTTGATTTTGTGAGGGCTTTTGGCAGCCACAAAGAAGCTGGTCACAAAATTTTGTGAGGGCTTTTGCAGCCACAAAAGACAGGCATTTGTGAGAGCTTTTGCAACCACAAAAGTCTGTCTTTGTGAGGGCATAGGCCGCCAAAAAGGACAAACTGAATTTACGTGATTGGACCTTTGTGAGGGTTTTTGGCCGCCACAAATGACAACGTAATTAAAAAATAATATATTTTGTGAGGGTTTAGGCCGCCACAAAATAATATGTATTTAATAAATTAATTTTTAAATTCAAAATTAATAGTTTATTATAATATTATATATAATAAATTAATATAAATATAACATTTAAATTTAAATTTTAAAAAAATTTAAATTTAAATTAAATTTGAAATATAATGTAATTATAAATTAAATTTAATATATAATAAACTAATCTTAATATAATTAAAAATTTAAAATAAGATATTTAAATTAAAATTAAAGATTAATAATTAAATTAATCATTAATTTAAATAATAAAATATTTAAATTAATAATAAAATATTTAAATTATTAATAAAATATTTAAATATTTAAATTAATAATTATAATTATAATTAAACATTAATTTAAATTATAAAATAAAATTATAAAACTACATATATAATATAATTTATACTTACCAAATTTAAATGAAGCTTAAGAGTAATTTTGTGTAGAGAGAAGGAGGAGAAAATAGTTAGAATGAGGTTTTAGAGAGAAGTTGGATGTGAAAAAATGGAGGAGGGGAGAAAAATATATATAGTGTTACCTTGAGCATTTGTGGCGGCCAAAAGCGGCCACAAATGCCAGCTGGATTGTACATTCCTTTGTGGCGACCTTTGCAGCCACAAATTCCACTGGTCCCGTCACTCCTTTGTGACGGATTTGACCCTCACAAAATGCATTTTTTGTAGCTGTAAAAGTCCTCACAAACTCCTTAAATATTTAACTGGATTTTGTGGTTGTCTAAGCCCTCACAAAATCACAATGTTGTGATTTTGTGAGGGCTTAGGCAGCCACAAAATCCAGTTAGATATTTAAAAATTTGTGAGGGCTTTTTCAGTCACAAATAAAGACCAATTTCAATTTTGGCCTTTGTGAGGGCTTTTTCGGTCACTAATTTGTGAGGGTTTTATTCGGCCACAAAATATTTATAAAGTTGGCCACAAATTTAAGTTTTTCTTGTAGTGATATATAACTAATTTTAGGACCTCGCAATGACTTTGTAAAAACATATGCTAACTGATCATTTGAGTTGACAAAGTTGGTGATGATGTCACATGATTTAATATTTTCTCTGACAAAATGACAGTCAATCTCAATATGTCTGGTCCTCTCATTAAAAACAGCATTTGAGGCAATGTGCAATGCAGCTTGATTATCACATATTAGTGTCATTGTGTTGGCCTCTTCAAATTGAAGTTCTTTTACATACTATTTCAACTAGATGAGTTCACATGTTACTAGTTCCATGCCCTGATTCAGCCTCAACGCTGGATCTTGCAACAACATTTTATTTTTTACTCTTCCAAGATATTAAATTTCCTCCGACAAGTACACAATACCCGGAAGTTGATCGTCTATCTATCAGCATCTGAGTAGCCAATTATCTAAGTATGTCCTCTCTCTTCATAAATGAGACATTTTCAAGGTGCACTTTTGATGTATTTAAGAATCCAAATTACAACATCCATATGTTCTTGGCAAGGAGAATTTAAGATCTGACTTACCACACTGACAACAAAGGAAATGTCAAGACGAGTGATTGTGAGATAGTTTAATTTTCTAACCAATCTCCTATATCTTCCTAAATCTGATAGAGGCTCCCCCTGATTAGGTAGGAGTTTGACATTTGGATCCATAAGAGTATCAATTGACTTTGCATTCAATAGACATGTTTCTTCAAGAATATCCATAGCATATTTTCTTTGTGAAATTACAAGGTCATCCTTGGATTAGGTTACTTCAATACCAAAAAATAACGAAGTTTACCAAGGTCTTTAGTCTGAAATTTATTTGAAAGATGTTGTTTTAACTAGAGTATTCCTTGTTGATCACTACGAGTTATAACAATGTCATCCACGTAAACAATAAGATAGATGCACCCTTGGGCTGAGTGATGATAAAATCCAAAGTGATCGGCTTCACTAGGGATCATACCAAACTCTTGTACTACCGAGCTGAATCTGCCAAACCAAGCTCTAGGAGACCGTTTAAGACCATAAAGGAACTTGTGTATCCTACAAACCGTAGTGGAAGACTCTCCTTGAGCAACAAGTCCTGGTGGTTGCTCCATATAAACTTCCTCTTCAAGATCACCATGCAAAAAAGCACTTTTAATGTCAAGTTGATGGAGAGGTCAATGTCGAATTGCTGCAATGGAGAAAAAAAGTATGATTGATGCCATTTTGGCAACAGGTGAGAATGTATCACTGTAATCCAATCCAAAAATCTAAGTATATCCCTTGGCTACCAAGCGAGCCTTAAATCGATCAATCTTACCATCAGAACCAACCTTCACTGTATAGAGCCAACGACACCCGACTAAAGACTCCCCATGAGGTAAAGGAACCAATTCTCAAGTACCACTGCTTTGTAGAGTACACATCTCATCAAGCATTGCTTGCCTCCACTCAAGATGGGACAATGCTTCGCTTGTAGTTTTAGGAATAGAAACAGACGACAAGGAGGACAAGCAAGTGTAATGTAAAGGAGAAAGACGATGATAACATAAATCAATATAATGTGGAAATGGATTACGGGTGTTGCGGATATCCTTACGAAGAGTAATGGAAAGGTCATGCTCAGGTGGCAGGGTCAGATCTGGAGGTGGCGTCAGAGGAGAGTCTACAATGGGAATATGAACAGGCACAACAGAGGATAGGCGACGATACTGATATGTTTGTAGTGGTCGTGGAGGTTGGGGGCAGACTTGACAGGTTCAATAGGAGTGGTGGGATAGGGATAACTACCTGAGGAGGTTTGGGATTAATGTCTTGAGGGGGTTCAGTAGCTATATGGGTAGGTTTAAAATATTGTACAGACTCGAAAAAGGTAACATCGATTGATGTAACGTAGCGGTGTAGTGTGGGAGAATAACAACGATAGCCCTTCTAAGACCGACGATAACCGAGAAAGACACACTTGAGTGATCGAGCTAACAATTTGTCCAGACCAAGAGATAAATTATGGACAAAACACGTGGGCGCAAAGACACGAGGTGGTAGTGGGTGAAGAGGGGTATGGGGAAAGAGGATCGAATGGGGGATATTGCCATCAAGGACATAATATGGCACACGATTGATAAGGTATCATGTCGTTAAGACTACATCCCCCCAAAATCGGGATGGAACATTTCTCTGGAGAAGTAAGGTTCGTGTGGTTTCAATGAGATGCCGATTTTTGCGTTCAGCTACCCCGTTTTTCTGGGGTGTATGAGGACATGATGTTTGGTGTAGAATACCGTTGGAAGCCATAAAATTTTGAAATTGATGGAACAAATATTCCCGAGCATTATCACTTCTTAAGGTACGAATAGAAACTCCAAATTGAATTTTAATTTCTTGATAAAATTGCTCCAAAATGGAAACCAATTCAGCTCTATTTTTCATTAAAAATAACCACGTACAACGAGAGTAATCATCAATAGAGGTAACAAAATATTTAGACTCTAAAGTATACACAGTACGAGAGGGACCCCAAACATCAGAGTGAACTATTGCAAAGGGAGAAGATACTCTTTTATTGACTCGATTAGAAAAATTATTATGGGTGTGTTTCCCTAACTAACATGACTCACAATGTAAAGTAGACAACTTAGACAAACTTGGCACCAATTTTTGTAGTTTGATAAGACTTGGGTATCCTAGCTGAGCATGGATAGTATGAGGGGACTTTGTGGCAAAGCACGCCTTGGAAGATGTAGAAAGTTAATAGAGGTCTTGTGACTCACACTAGCTCTGATATCATGTTGAAAACAAAGAGTATTGAGAGACATATTGAATAGCCCGTGTGTTTCAACTACACAACGAAACTTCTTTATATAGACAAAGATTATTAAACAACGTTTCAATTTGAAGTTGATCTAATATAATTATTTACATTCTAATATAATATTTTAACAGCAATGAATCTATTTGAAGTTGAAGAAAGACAATGTTCCAAATTGACATCTATAAAAGGAACCCTCTTTAGCAAAAAAACTGTGTGGAAAATTAGAAATTAAAAAGAGCAATTCTAGAAATTCCAAGAACACATCAAAAGATAAACATGAATGAAAAATTATCTCAGTAAAGAGTTGTTAGAATGAATATTAATCAGCCAAAGTGTTTTCATACACTTGAACAAATATAGGACTTGATATATAACATTCTCTCAATGAAAGTATGAATCCTAGCTAGAAACATACTTTATGTTAATTCAAACACAAATTTGTATTGATGTAAATGTGCTCGTTAGTGGCAACAACACTCATACACCTCAACATCATATGGTCAGAATGTTGAATAAGGGTTCTGATGACAATAGCTTGGAGAGGTTAGGAGAGAAAATACTCAGAGGTTTTTTCCTCAACGGCAATTTGCCAAAATGTTGAAGAAAGGTTCTCACAACAACAACCACGTGAAAAATTTATCTATAATTAGAAACGGTAGCAATAGATTTGACCTCCTCAATAGGATTATAGAACTACTTTCTTGTGGAATAAGCATAGAGAAAACTTTGATAATGTTAGGGAGGGGTTCCATCATCATTATTTGAGACCGAACAAGTGAAAATTGTTCATTTAGACCTTTAAAACATATGATGAAATAATTGTTGTCTCTGTATAGACTTTTAATGTTGCTTGGGTTCTTTTTCAATTCAGAGATTTGGGAAAATGTCCAGTTTGTCTGCGAAGCTTCGTAGAGGCAATTGAGAAGAATGGTTTGAATATTTTAGAAGAAATCGTTTCATTTTCTTTACTCACTATTAGAAACGTTTTTCCTACGGCATTTCCTGCGGATTCACTTCCGCAGGTAACAACGCAAACGTCACAATTTTCCCACGGATTTATCTGCGGAATGTTCCGCATGAAACCTCCGCAATTTTCTAACAAATACTTAACTTTATTTAATTTTTATAAAAATAAAGTAGTTTTTTTTTTCTTGAAGGTTATTAAACTTCTATGATCTAATGCTTTTGCTTTTTGAAAAATGATTGATGCAACATTATATTTTTTTTGGAATAATGAGTTTTTTTTAAATATTTTTTTGAGTAAAAGTTATTTTAGGTGAGGTTATGTTATTTGAAAATTATGAATAAGTGAATAGACTAATTAGGAACATTTAAGTGATGTAAAATTTAAAATTCTAAACAAAAATTAATGAAATATACTTGTCTAATTCTATTTTTTTTATAATTAATTTGATTAATTAAAGTTGATTGTGAATAATCTATCACTATTGTTGTAAAACAACTTAGAATTTTTTCTTTTTAAAATTTAAACATATAATTTTAAATTAGCTTAAAGCATAATACGACATACGTTTTAATACCAAATGTGTTTTTAAACGGGGTAGAATTAATGAAAGTGATTGAATTGTCGGATTTGATTGATTTAGACAATTCCGATTTGAATACAAAGAATGTTAGTTTTTATGTTGTGGTGGGTTCAGTTATTAGAGGTTTAGTATTACTCTGGTCTTATAAATATATAAAAAAAATTAAAATTATTTATTTCAAATTTTGAATAAAATATATTTTAATTTTTATTTGTATTTATAAAATCGGAAGAAGTATTGGTTTATATTTAAATAAACATGTTAAAGTTCTTATAAAAAAATAGCATATTAAGTTGCATCTTGAGTAATTATGACTTTAATGTAGTACTTAACGACATATTTAGTGTAGTATTAGTTATTATTTATATATTATTTTTGTTTTAAATTATAAGTACTATTTAAAAAAATAAATTTGTCTTTAAATATAAATTATTTTTAATTTATTATATATATTTATTATTATTATTATTATCTAAATATATCTCTTATTATTAATATAAAAATTTAAATTAATGTCCATGTTGAAATTATTATTTTGAAAAGAAAAAATATTTTTAGTTGTTGAAATTATAGCCACTCCTCTAAACAAAAAGGCAGTACACTCCATTTGGCAACGACATTAGTCGTTGTCATTTGTGTCAGATACCCAATTGTGTCGATTGAGGATCCATTTGATCAGGATGACTGGGAGCAGTATGCAAAATTAACAGCTGAAATTGGTCAGCAAGTACAGATCGTTGGTGATGATCTCCTCGTTACCAACCCAAAGGGATGCTCTATTAACTTCAAATTTGGTAGTTATGTTCCACAAACATGTATCCATTTGTGATTTAATTTTTACATTATTGGCTCATTAGCGTGTGGAGAAAGCTATTAAGGAGAAGTCTTGCAATGCCCTTTTATTGAAGGTAAATCAGCTTTCGCCTTAATTATTTTTATTTTTGTTAGAGGATCAAGAGTTATCTCTTAATTAACTATCCTTTTAATTCTCTATCAAATCTGATGAGAATATTTTTATACTATCTTTGATAGGTGAATCAAATTGGTAGTGTAACTGAAAGTATTGAAGCTGTGAGAATGTCTAAGAAAGCTGGATGGGGTGTCATGGCTAGTCACCGAAGGTACTGAACATCCATTGTTTTCTCAATCAGTTCCCATTTTGTTTTGTTTTATAAAGTTTCGTAAATTCAAACTAATGTGTTATGTTTTATTTATTGTAGTGGTGAAACTGATGATACCTTCATTGCTGATCTCTCTCTCAGTTGGGTTAGCAACAGTAAGTTACCATTTACTTTTTTCCAATCATGTCATGTTCTTGAATTGGAATTTTTTTACCTTTTCTATTGACGCCTTAATGATTTGGTCATGTTCTATCATTATTTTAACCGGGTCAGATCAAGACTCGAGCTCCCTGCAGATCCGAAAGGCTTGCTAAGTACAACCAGGTAAAACCGCAAAACTCTTTGTTAGCTAGTTATGACCTTTTGAAAACTGTATTTAGTAATGGCATGCCCATTTGATTTAAAATCTCTTGCGCTTCTGTTGTATTATATTATTTGTTCAATGTTCAAATTCCACAATATTGCATGCTTTTGGGCCAATAATAAAAGCATAATGTAAAATAAATTTGAAATGTAGATAGCATATCTATCTATAAGTTGGACCAATATTGTTGTGTCAACACTCATACCTCTTTGATCTATGTTGCAGCTTCTTAGGATTGAGGAGGAACTTGGTGCTGCAGCAGTCTATGCTGGTTCCAAGTTCAGAGCTCCGGTGGAGCCCTATTGATATATAACGCAATTTCGCTTAGCAACGTTGAACTAAGTTTCTATTGATGTTTGACCGCACTGGCATGTAATTCTGCGCTTATTAAGTTTTGTCTCCATAATATATAGTTTTGTGAATTGTGTAATTTTGGAACTGAGGCAATAGGGCAGTGAACTTTGATGTGTCTATTACGTAAGCTCCTCATGTTAGGTATTATTTTAAGGATTATGTACTCCGTGTTCCAACAATTAGTTAATAATTCTGCTTTAATAAATATTTAGATTTGATTTGAAAATACGATATAAATTTTATTTTGGATTATTGTAATAATATTTCAATTAAAGATTAATATTAAATATTTAAAAAAATATATTTATAATAATATTTTTATATATTTTTAGTTAAAATTTTTATATAAATAAAAAATCAGACAAATTCGATTAATATGAAATTTAAGTTGTTGAAAGAAATTACCTGTGGAGTTTCATGCGAAATGTATAGGATGCAAAATTTCGTGTGGATTTACCTGCAAATTTTCAAATGAAATATATTTGTAGGAAATATACTCCAGATATTTCTGCATGAAAAGTCGTAAGAAAATGCCTAAAGTATTATTAAACGTTGCTGCGGAATTTTTGCTTAAATCCGCATAGTTTTATTGTTAGAATTTAGTAAACAAAAGGAATGGTTAAATTTAAGCGATACTATAACACTTAACGTTAAAAAGTTTGCTATGGACACACCATGATGAGATATTTTTAGTTAATAATTTAGTTTTAAGTATTAATCAATTATGATAGTTATTAGTAGTGGTTTTTATTTTTCATAATATAATTATTAATTTTCAAAATATATATATATTCTGTGAACAATTAAGTCTGAACAAGTCACACTATATATATATATATATATTGAACAATTAAGCTGCTGGGTTAATCATAAAGCAGGACATACAACAACTAGGGCATTTAAATAATATTTGAAGTAAAATCATAACTTCCCAATCTTAACATAAGTTAATTAACAAAATTTTAATTTATATTATAATCTTTATCATTATTATTTATATATTATTAATTAATTATCACTTCAATAAGACTCGATCTTTTTGAGAATGATCATGACATTTCGTTTTCATATTATATTATACTCATTAAATAGAACATTATCTGATTTGACGATCTTCTATAATGCAATAGTCGAAATTATTTCAACAAAAATAAAAGATCAGCACAACTAACAAAGTCAAACTTGTAATTAAATGGTTCACCAACCACAAACAAGGTATACAAGCTCCATAAAGTCTTATATGGATTGAAGCAAGCCCCAAAGGCTTGGTTTAGTAGAATTGAGGCTTATTTCATTTAAGAAGGTTTCTAAGTTAGCAAAAGTGAGCAAAAATTGTTTCTAAATCATGACACTAATGGAGTAATTCTAATTGTAAGCATCTATGTATATGACTTGATCTACATTGGACATGATGAGAAGATGTGGATTGAATTATTTCCTTGGAATTGAAGTAATTCGAGGGGCATTCGGTGTGTACATTAGTCAAAGAAAAATATGTCCAATAGTAATACAGTAAAGGTACCTTGTTTTCTAGCTTAAAGATTGGCAAGGATGAGTAGGGAAACAAAATGGACAACACTAATTACAACTTGACAAGTTAGATCTTCTTACCTCAAGAACTAGTCAAGGCAAAGTTGCATCCATTGTGTATTGAGAGTTTTTGGAAACTTAGGGATCAGCTAGGAGTGTGTAAAGTTCCAAATATAAACTATTTGTTGTGTTTTGTATGCAATTAATTTAAAAGAAGAAATGTTAAGTGTAATTAACTTAAACCAAATTAGTTAGTTTCTTATTGTTATTTACTTTTAGTAAATTCAGTATTTTATGCATTATTTACTTCTTTCAAATCAAAGGAAAAAAAGAAAGAGGTGAGCAAAACAAATATTAATTACTATATATACTAGGTGATGACTATGTGTTTATCACAAAATTCATTTCGGTGATATTAAGCATTTCTGATCATTTGAATTTATTAAATTGAGTAAGTGAAAATTATAATAAAATCATAAAATGAAAGATATAATTAATAGAAAAAATACTTTCAACTCAATCAATATTGGAGAAGCATGTGTAGCTTTTGACTAGCAACAAGCACAAAATAATTGTTTCCACTACAATTTGAAAGCAAACATACAACTAATATGTTTTGGCTAACAAACCTTACTCCCCACCTAATCTGAGTCCCACCATGGTTAGCATAACATTCACTAACCAATATATAACCTTAAACAAACAAATTATTTACAAATGTCAACAATAACTAAGCAGCTAAAATTCCTGCCGAACATACTAGAAACTAGAAAAACAAAAACTAGTAAGTTCTATGAAATGATGTTCTTAAAAATTAAAAAGAATACTAAGAACATCAATTAATTTTTTTTAATTATTATTAATATTATCATTAGGAATACATCTTGTAAGTCTGTGCTGAAACAACAATTGTTCGTATTCCTCCCACTGGTGCAACAACTGCTATTACAACACCAATAGCTATACAAATCTGTCATAATCAAAAGTAAATAATTTAGATGCATAAATTATTTTTGTTATGGACATTAAAATTAAAATCATTTTTTATATAGATTTAATTTAAAAAATACCCATGATGCAGTCCAATGAAAGCTCCATGCTTTTGGGTGTTTGGCCCTAAGCCACAATGCACAAGGTATCTGTATCAAATATTTCAAATTTCAGTAAAAATTAGACTAATATTTGAAAAATATTTCAAACCATATTTAATAATAATAATAATAATAATAATTCTTACAATATATGATGTTCCTGCAAATGCTAGGCCTCCAAAAAATCCTAACAATCCTCCAAAGAATGGAAAGGTAACGGCAATCAATCCCACCACAACTACAAGGAAACAAAAAATAACAAAATTTAAGAAAAATTAACAAAAATTATATATAGAGTATAAACTAAAAATGTAATTTATTTAAAAGGATGATCTTACCAACATATAAGCTTCTAGCAACGACACGAAGAACCATTGAAGGTCTGAATTTTAACTTTTGCACCAAACATGACTCAATTGTATCAAAAACAGGCATTGCAAAAACCTTCAACATAAAGTATAACCAATTATAATATCATATGAAACATTTATTATTTATTTACTTATATAAAATTGTGTATATAGAAAACAAACAATTCCATATAGATAAGTAACTAACTAGCATGTTTGAAAATGTATTTGAATTATTTTGGAAAAGAGTGTTAGTATATAGATGCATGAAAAATAAAGCACCTGAAAGCTTCCTATAACATGAATAAAAACCATGAAGTTAGCAGTAGCAATAACCCATGGAGGACGTTCAAGTGAGACCAAAACATCATCTTCAACAGTATCTCCAAATGCCCAAAATCCAGATATTGCAACTGAAAGATAGCAAACTATAACTATGCAGTATGCAACTACCACACCTCGCCACATGGGTTTTTTGGAAGGTTTTTCTTCTGTTGAAGGTAATGTAGCTTGAATCTCTAATACCACACTATGTCCAGCAAAAGCAAATGCTATAGTTCCAAGTGCATTAAAAATATCAAAAACTTCTCCAGCTGTAGTTTGTGACCTAATTCCATGATCAAAATGATGTTGATGCGATCCTTTCACAAGTGACGCCCCAAATGCCACCAACGAATAACTACAAAGTTCAATGAATGAATCATCATTAGTAGTTCTCTGATAATAAGCTAGTAATCCAAAACAAGTAGAATTTAATATTACATACCAGACAGACATGAAAGCAGCAAGCAAAGAGACTCCTTTCAAAGTATTGAAATTAGGAGTTTGAGAAAGGAGTAACTGTACACAAACAAAGAAGACAATATAATATGTTTGTCTAATTTGACTTATTCCTGATGATGGAGTTATTATATCAAAGAATTTCTTCAATGATTTCCCACCAGTGACACTGTAAACAATAGTTGAAGCAACTTGAACAACAAGTTGTTGTATCATTATTATCCAGAATCCAAATCGACCTTTGTTTCCACATACATATTCTCCTAAATCAAAGTATCGATCAAATCTCCTTCCTGGAACCAATTCATGCATTTGCACTAGTTGCCACAGTGAGTAAAATGTCACAATCCATGACACTAAAATCACTGAAATTCCTGGACCCCTATATATATAAACAAAAAAAATAATAATTAATTTATTTATATTTATATTTATATCAATTCACACCTAACTAGCTTTCAATTGAAAATTTATATACACATACCATCCAAGTTGGGATAAAGCATAGGGTAACCCTAACACTCCAGCACCAACCATAGCAGTCACATTATGGAATGCTGAATACCACCATTTTGCTTTTCTTGATGCACTAATAGGCAACCATTTATCAAGATTTTGTTGTTCATTAGTACCACCACGAACGGGTGCTTCCTGTGCAGGTGCGGGTTCAGGTGCGGATGCAGGTGCAGGTGCAGGTGTGGCCTCGACAGCAGCTCGACCTCCGGTATCAACATTCTCATTGTTGGAACTCAGCTGAAAAAGTCCAGAAAGGAATCAAACAATAGAAAATAATTGAATATAAAAATGAAAAATTATATAGAGATTGATTAAAAGGATTACCATAATCACAAGTAATTCTACACTAAAAAAGAATGGAATTGCAGTAAAGTTGCGAAAAGAAATGTGTAGTTTTGGTTGGTTTAGTGTTGCAATAATAGTAAAGTGAGTGAATTTAAAGATTAGAATGGATTGGAGAAAGGTTGAATTAGTCACGAGTTAAGTCCGTGGATTAAGGTCGACAAAGAAAAATTAGGGCCACGTAGCAACTGAATAGTGTGTGATGTAAGTAATTAAGTTAGAGTAATAATAGGGATCGGACTATAACTTCATAATAGATAAACATGTAATTAATTTCAAGATTATGGGGATCTAATAGATCCTAAACTTGGGCTTAGGTTACTGGATCAAATGCCAAATATTCATTCATTTATTCTTCAAAATTAAATCAGATCGAGTATACCAGCAAAATAGGTTATTGAATTGTTCAATATTTGTTTCTAGCCAAGTACATTTTATTAAATAAAAATCACAAATTAACTATGGATTTTACAAAAATATAGTACGTACTCCTAGTTTTTTTTTTTTTACACTACTTTAGACTAATCGGAAGGACAATTTT